>JASTWP010002137.1:0-49643 GCA_030770255.1 Temnothorax ravouxi | reverse complement strand
GGTAAACTCGGTAGGATGCGAATATTTGCAACCTCTACGCTACTCCGTCCCACCGGCACCGATGCAAGCTGTAAACTACTTGTACGTGAATATTTAATTATAAAATCATAACTGCGTAAACAACTTTGACCGACGAGAGCATTAACAATCAAAATTCTTAGCAGAATATTCTGTACTGCACATGGTTATTTAATTATAACAACATTCTTAGCGGAATATACATACTATTTTATCAGTCAAAATACTTATATTATGCTTCTGCATTTAGATATTTTCGTGTCTTTAGCGGTCTTCAAAATGCGAAATCAACCAACTGATATAAGAAAATTCTATGTGAGAATGCTATTAGAAAATGCTGTAGAAAAATAAAAATATTACTACTAAAAACATGTGCATGTACATAAATTTTGCTATGGATATAATTACGCATTCTGGGATAAATAACATTCTTAACATTCTTATATATAGAGTTCTTTCGCTATTTTCTGGCTTTGTGATGGTTTATCTTAGCGTTACAAGTCTACACGGACATTTCGAAGAAGAAACTGTCGTAGAGAAGCGGAGTATGCCGCAGTAATTACGTAAGTTTTTCCGGGACTCAATTTCGCGGCAGATTGCGGGACTCCTGGAGATGGGAGGGACGGCGAATAGTCCGGATCATAAGTCAGCTTCTCCTTCCGCGGATGACGATCCCATCTTCTGGCCAGGCGACGAGGCAGTCGTTTCTCATACGCCTCGCCTGCATCGGTGCAATGTCCGATGAAAAAGGGGGGAATGGGAGAGGGGGGGAGGAGAAGAAGGAAGAAGAGGAAGAGGAGAGGAGGCTGCAAGGTACAGGACCGCAGTTTGGGTGAAGCTGTTCGACGCGTCACGGCAGCTCTCTTCTAGATTCTCCTGTTTTCAACCCTCAACCGGCTGCAAGGCATCCGCAACAGGCGATCGCGATCATTAAAATATTTACCTCGGAATCCAAATTGCTTTATACAATTATCTCGACTAGTTGAAAATTCAGCAGCTTCACGCTCGCATGTACATTCGTTATCCCTGTACTATTATGCAATTTGCATTACAACTCAGCTGGATATTACAATTTTTATCTCGGTGCCAAGCGGAACGACGAAAAAATGTAAAATTAAAAATGAAAAAATAAAGACTTTTGTTTATTATTCTTTTCTCCCCTCTTTCGACCTTCTCTTTCCTCTTTCTCTCTCATTGTGCAGGTATGTTTTAATTAGATCTTAATCGCAAAATTGCACAATATGTATACGAAATTTTACTAGAGAATTATATTTGCATTATTCTATTTTCATACAATTTTAATATTCACTTTGTCTTTTTTAAAACTTGAAACTAGCCCGCGCTTTTTTAATTTAGAATCATACAATATTCTTATAATTTACTATAATTCCTAAGTAATAATATATTAAAAATTAAATATAATTTCCTATACGTTACTGTACAAATGTGCAAAGCAAGTTTTTCAAAGCGACAATTTGTACAAAATAGAAATATTTGTATGTTCTGTCTAAATTATTATTGCTTTGTGACAGATCGGCCTTGTGTATTTTCGACTTTATTTTTGTCTTTCTCCAAAAAACTTTATAGTTTGAAGTGGAATGCAATATTAACAGAAAGCTTACGTCATTTTGATTTTTGATAAAGTACCTATTCAATAATTATCCCAAATTTATCTTTAGCTTAGTGCTGGCGTTCTATAATTTTTTTAGGATATGCTACTTTTTTATCTTCTATCGTTTATTTTAATCACGTGCTCATACTGTGATTTAAACTTAACAACAATAAAATCAAAACTAGAATTTTATGGAATTCAGATTTATAAATTAATTTTAATGCTTCCCCCAATTCATCCATGCGTTTCCACATCTATCAAGTACGTAACTGGAACAAAATCACATGTAAATTCATGCAAAATGCGATGCAACAAAATATATTTGCATTAATTGACCGCCGTGAACTTCTTAGAATCATTCGCTGCTTAACAATGATTACATAAGCCAGGACCCCCCGTACAGGCGTCACAATCAGGAAACTTTTTTTAAGTCTATCCGCTGCATTGCTCCCGTGTGTGACCTTAGAAAGTGACCAGCCTTTGAACTTATATCTATTGAACGGTACGCGACGCGCGGTTCCATTTTTTTCATCTAACATGCAGTGACCTTTAAAGGGACGTTGCGAACGAGTATGAGAAACGCGTACGAGAAATCGGGTACAATAAATCTACCTCTTCCCCTAATCGAAACGCGTGTTCGATTATCGCACAAAGGCGAGGCACTGGTTGACGAGGATTCGTTTATGCGCCTACGTACCAATTGCGGTTTCCATTTTCCGGCGCGGGGCGATGCATTCGTGGGATCGTGCACGACCCGAAGACGGAGCGAGGGACGAGCGGATTCGGTGAGGAATCTTGAGATCCGGGACCACACAAAGTAACGATCGTAACCGGGCCGGACGTCCCGGTGTACCCGGGGACAACGAGACACGGGGTAACTGCACACACACCTCCGATCGAGCCGCGATGGACTTGACACGGGTCGCGAAAGGGAGGCTGCGAAACTGCGAGATGAAAGCGGAGCGCAACCCCCGGTGCGCGCGCGCAGCATCCCCGGAAGCAGCCCGGCTAGATCGAGGGGTAGCCCTCGGGAACGTTTTCATCGCGACTCCTCGAATCAACGCCGAGATATTCTTATCCGCGGCCCTGTTTCCTTGACCCTTATTCTAAATGCCCCGTAAAAAGTCAAAGATCAAAATTGTTTGCTAAATAAAATTCCTGAAACTCTCCTTGTTTATATTATTATATTTTTTAAGTGAAATTTAATCTTTTATTTTCTTTAAGAACAATTCATAGCTTGGGCTTTTTAATTATTAATATTTAAAATAGTTAGTATTGCTAGTCAAATTAATATTAATGTTATTCAAAATGAACTCTTAACGCTGTAAAACGTTTTCCGATTTTTAATCATATAGGAGCAAATATATGTATGTATTTTTTGAGAAAAAACGATGTTGACAAGTGTACTTTATTATTTTTTGTATTTATATACAATACATTTATATATATATATATATATTGTGTTTTTTATCTCTTTATATTGTAATGAATAAAAAAACGGCAATACATATATATATTGCCGTTTTTTTATTTATCACAATATAAAGAGATAAAAAAAACACAAATATAAATAAATGAATTATACACACTGAACTATTTTGCAACATAATCTCTGCAAAAGAAAAGGTTTACATTTCTAACATATATTTTAAAATATTTTGTTGAAAGTATCTATATTATTTTTATTTTTCTCGAGTATCTTGAAAGAAGCTAGTACACTCCAGACATGTCTAAAGCTAAGTGTAAAAAGTTAGAGCTTCTCATTCAAACACATCGTGGGGAAGGTCAACTCTGTCTTCACTCTTCGTGACAATTAACGAATGAGAGGAAGTGCACACAACACTCTAAAAAAACATCCTGTACTGGCGTCAATCGTGCAATTAGTAAAATAGAGCTCTCGTTTTGAGCCGGCGCAATGACACGTGACGCAGGTCCGAAATTCAACTCGCAGAATCCCAATTTTTATTTTAAATTACATGAAAGACCCTAGGACGAAGCATTAATACGAAGCCTTAAGCCTTGACTTGCTTACAGAATCCTAAACTACTTTGATTAAAAAAATTTCTTACAATTTCTCACATAATTTTTCAACTTCTTTATAAATTTTATAACTTTTTAAAAAATTTCTCGGATACGAATTAAAACACATAATTTTTCGACTTCTTTATAAATTTTATAACTTTTTAGAAAATTTCTTAGATACAAATTGAAACACTTAAAAAATGTTGAGAAATTCCACATCTTTTATATAATTCTTTATATTTAATTTTGAAATGTTCTAAAATTTCTTATTCTACATTTTCGAAGGAAACTTATAAAATCTGAAGAAATTTAAGGTATTTTTTTTTAATTTTTATAAATTTTCAAATATAAAAAATTCTTAAAAATATAAGATTAATACGAAAATCTTTTTTACCATCCTTTATAACTTTAATCTTTGTACAAATTTAATCCTCGCGAATATAATTTTCTTCGATCACTGGCCTAATTTACACCGATCACTTGATATGCATATTAAATAGTAATTAAATAACTAATAAATTAGTTATTTAATTACTAATTAATTATTGGTTGATTAGCTCAAATATACTATTTGATACGCGTATATCAAGAGATCGGTGTAAACTAGACTATTGTGGAAAAAGGCTCATCTATCTTTTAGACATACAAACATAAAAATCTCTGGACTTTTTTAATTAAAAATAATACAGCCAATAAGAACAGGTCTATTTGGCATATTTATATACAGTTACGTTTCTTTACAAAGTTAATAGGAACCGTGTGTAAATACACACCCCGTAAGATCTGCAAAGGTGGAATTTTCAAAGATAATATCTAAGTTTAAACCAAATTATACCAAAATGTAGGGATACCTACTTCAAACAAAATTTCGCATCTGAGTATAATAATAATAGTAAAATAAAGTATACACAGGCTTATTATTCATTGTGTTACAGAAGACCATTAGAATTAGAAAAAACAAGGATACATAAAATATTTGTAAAAACTCGGATCCTACCAACTATACAAATTAACTGCTCCCACAGTCCCAGTCAGTCCCAGTTCTGTGGTCCCAGTGGTCCAGCAGGTCCCAGGCGGAGGTGACGCGTTAATTAAATCCGTGCGAGGAGGGGGGGGGCGGGGCCGCGCGACTCGGAAACGGGGCCTCTGGCGACACCTGTCGGGCGCGCTTCGCGACCGAAACCCCGCACGCCACCGGAGCGGAGCGGAGCGGAGCGGAGGAGACAGGAGTCCGCTCCGGAGGGGTTCCGCTCCGCATACAAGAGGCTGCAGAATGGCACGCGGATAGTCGAGGACTTTTTACATTTTATTTACAATTTTCGCGGACGCGCGCTCCCCGCGAAGCAATTGCGATGGCGTCGACGTACATCAAGGACGAGACGGGTAAGCGCCGATCGCTCGCCGCGCCGCGCGAACGGGCGTACCCCGCGGCCGCGTTACCGCGCCGGCTCTAACCTCGGTCGTTGTAAACAAGTGTAAAACGATCGGTTTCGCGTAATAATAGACCGTTCCCTTTTTCCACGCGCTATAGTTAGGCCGGGTCAACCTCGGGGAGTCTCTACGTGTCCCGGAACGTCGCGGCGTGCTCCCCTAGGCTTGATTACCCTGCTAGAATTCTCGCACTTGGGTTAACTATAATGTATTTTTTTAAATTTAATCCAACACTCGAGATGTTCTTGAAATTTATAAGTGGCCAACGTCAACATTTTGCAGAAATGTGATCAAGAATGTTGCGACTGAAACGTTTCGGTTATTGTTTCAGGTACGTTTATCCCGGCGAGTCAACGACCCGATGGCACGTGGCGCAAGCAACGTCGTGTGAAAGATGGATATATTCCTCAGGAAGAGGTCCCATTGTAAGTAATCGCGATATGTTCTTTAATATCTTGATATTACACGGTGACTTTGTTTCACATTTTCTATCGTTTTGTTATTCCCTTTGCAGATATGAGAGCAAAGGAAAGCAATTGATAAAGAAGCCTTTGTATCCTGTCGGTGCGAGTCCAGAATTTATAGCCGAACATAAAGCTAAGCTGGAGGCTTTAGCGGCGAAGAACAAAGTGATACCCGGCACGCAAGCGAAAACCCAAGAGGGATCCAAGAAGAAGAAGAAGAAAAGCAAGTCTAAAGCTGTGGAGCCCGTCGTCGAAGGGTTGTCCAAAATCACGATCTCAGAGCCCGAATTTCATAAAGAAGTTCCAGCCCACACCGACAAGCCGCTGTCTACTGCGAAACAAACCACGACAAACAACGTAGCTAAGGACAATTTAAACGCCGCGCAAAAAACGACGGCCGATCCGCAGAAAAGATTGAAAAATCTTCGCAAGAAAATTAGGGAAATTGAAATGTTAGAGGATAAAATCAAAACTGGTGCTCTGAAAAATCCTGATAAGGAGATACTCGACAAAGTCGCGCGGAAAACGGAAATCTCTAGGGAGATAAAAAGATTAGAGGCTGCTTTATAGATTCATATCCAATTGAAACTTTCACACGAATTTGTCAGTGCCATCGGAAAATGGTGCGACTGTAAAACGTTCACAATCCTATTTATATGACAGAGACAAATCTTTGTTCCTTTTGACGGTTACATTACAGTTTTAATATTGCATCTTGTATTAATCATTTTTTTATTTACTCACAGTGTGTAGATTGATAATATTGATACATAAATAAATAAATATATATATATATATATATCGCGATATTTAATTGTCAATGATTCTGATACTTGAGTAAAAACTTATACACGCATCTATATGTATATAAGAGAACTTACGTGAAAGTTTTAATAAAAAAACGAATGGAGTTTTCGTTAAATGAATTATCCTCAGCATCACGTCATGATTCAAAACGGTTAAAAGAGTAAAATAAACAACCAGTTTTAGATGAATTTATATTAGCGGTCACGATGATCTGAAATACATGTAGACATCTGTGAGAGTGTTTTAATGAGAATTATTAATGCATTTAAGATAAACTATCGACTTATAATATTTATAGCGAATAAACCCGAAATTATATAAAAGTAAAAATTGTCGCGCTTTTGTGAGAAAAATAAATGTTCTCAGAATTATTATCCCATAAGTTTTTGTTAATAGTAATTTTATTATATCAATAAAGTATTGTATCATAATTATAAATTATCTCGTGTAATTGATTTTTCTATAGGAAATGTTTGTGAATAGTCCTGTCAATTTAAATGCATGTTCTATTAATATACATTACTTGGAATACTTTTTATAATCGAGCTTGATTATCCCATTGATTTTACAAGAATAATAATAATTAACCACTAATTGTAAGTACGAATATAAGTTTCATTTGGGTTGAGTAAAGTATTGCAGTGTAAAATACAGTTTACGATACTTTACTTCACGGTCAATTGAACTTTTTAGCAATATACACTTCGAAAAAAAATTAATTTTAACAAGTAACAGTTTAAACTAGCAAAAAAAGTGTCAACATGATGTTCCCAAACGGTCTCCCATCTAAGTACTGTAAGAAACCCGTTAAGATTAGTCACGTTGGCACCGTAGCTGGCAGACCTGCGGAAATGTCGGGAAGAGTTTGAATTAATAATTGGAGTTTGTTAAGAACTTGGATAAAAGGCAGTAATTCGAATTTGACTCGAACTTATTGACGAATACAATTTTTTCCTAGTACGAGAAATCCTCGAATTTCAAACTTTTCTTGACACTTTAGACGTGTCGAGATCAAGGTCGAGATAGTCCGTTCGATGACTATCTCGACCTAATATTCCCCCGGTTTCTCACAATCATGGACGAGATCGAGAGATTTACTGATTAGTCTTGAGAAGCCTAATGTAGTGGACGTAGACGATTCACATGAGTGATTTGTGATTTCAAGCGATTTCCGAATTCGTGTAATTTCGTAACGATTTCCTATGATTTCACATGATTCCTCAAAGAGAAATCACTTGACTTCCATTGATTTCCAGTGATTACCCGCGATTTCTTATGCGATTTCGAACCAAGTGGTTCAATGATTTTCGAAGTGACCAGCAGCCTCTCGCAACTTTTTCCGAGAGTTCAAGAACAGCGCATCTATTTTTGTGAAGGTGTTTTTATTATCCTTATTTAATGTTTTTGCGTTAGTTTTTAATAAATATTAACATAAACAAAATATAGGCTCTCCTGAATAAATCAAATAAAAGTGGAGTGAGAGAGGCAATCGCAGCCACGCGCGGTAAGTAATGCGCAATCAAATAATAGTCAATAATAAAATATATTAGTTAACAAAACGGGACGTTTCGACACTTTTTTTGTGTCATCTTCAGCGTATAATAATAATAAATTTCAACGATAAAATACAGTCAATCACGATAACAAGAATAAGTTAGTAAAAAGGCGCAGTCAAGAAATTCAATTTCGAGATTGCATCTGATGAGGACATACTTTGAAAAAAAGAATAACGCATTTCTCAGCCTGCGTATAATAAAATAAACAAAATATAGGCTCTCCTGAATGAATCAAATAAAAGGGGAGTGAGAGAGGCAATCGGAGCCACGCGCGGTAAGTAATGCGCAATCAAATAATAGTCAATAACAAAATATATTAGTTAACAAAACCGGACGTTTCGACACTTTTTTTGTGTCATCTTCAGCGTATAATGATAATGCATAAATTTCTGAAAAATATTAAGCATCTATTTTTAGATGCTTAAAATCAAAAATTAAATCGTAACGATTTAATTAAGGAGGTGAAAGGGAATTTTACTACACCAACCAAAATTATGTTTCAAGTCTGACGATTTGTCGGCGAGCAGTTTACTATGGTTGGAAAAATATTTATTAAAAATAATTTAACACGAGCATCCCGTTACGGCTTTCCTTGCCCTATTCTTCATATTGAATTTTAATCATCGGAGCCATTTAAAATTATTTAAGGGATTTTCTTTCGCAGCTTTAAAAATCATTTTTTTTTTGGCAATTTTTAGACCGGTTCTTATTTCCTACCGCCCCGTTTAAATGGAGAGATATACAGGAATTTTTTTCAAAATGAGTTGCCTCGAAGATATTCCTCTTCATGCAAGAGCAGAATAGTTATTTGTGCAACAAGTGCCGTAAGATGAAAATTCCCGGGTGCGGAGTTGACGCACGAGCCGAAGGCGAGACCGTTTATACGTACAAGTGAGTACATTTTAAGAAAATTATCAACGCACAGACCTATGTCCAGTCACAGCCGAACGCACCACGTGCATGGCTGTTCACTGCTGTGTGCGCGCGTCCGTGTCAGGTGGTGGAGGGTCCCTACATCCACGAAATAACAGTACTGCGTGGACCTACAGAAATAGTATGCAACAGTATGTGCTCACCACGTGTTCCAACATTTTTTTTTTCCATAATTTTTTTATTCTATACGGAAAAAATCAAAACTGCCTTGCTGATAAACAATAAGTAGTATGAAAATCGATAGAAATTAGTTTTACTAATTAATTTTTTGATTCAGTTTCGAGTTAAATTTCCGGTAGATAATTAATTTTTTTTATTCACTGTGTGATCCTTTGTATAACTTATTGTTAGATCGCAATCATCTACATCAAACAATGAGATAAAAGATACATTAAATAAATAAAAAAATACATTTTGAAAAATTTTATAGTCGTTTAAAAGCGTAAGCGTAAGTGTAGCGAACGTAAGCAATTTAAATTTTGCAATTTGTTTCTTTGGTGCACGTGAACGTGTGTATGCCGTATGTTCTTCTACCGTGTGAAACACATGTACCACGTGGTAGAACATGTTATAACGTGTATCGGAAAACTGAAATAAAAGATACATTGAGTAAGATAAAAAATACATTTTGGAAAATCTTAAACCCATTGCACAATAACTGTGAGAGTATGCGGTAAGACGTAAGCAGTAAAAGTTGACCAACCACAATCGGTTATTCTTGGATTGTAAAAATCTTATTAGTCAATGGCTTACTGCTTACGCGTCTTACATCTACTCTTACGACTATTGCAGAATGGAACTTTATAGTCATTTAGAAACTAAGCGTAAGTCTGGCGAATGTGAGCAATCTAAATTGTGTAATTTTTATGTTCTTTCTTTTGCGCTCGTCCACGTGTGTGTCACAGAACACAGAGCTCCCGATATTTCAGATTTATAAAAGAACATTTGTCTACATTAACAAAATTAAAAAATAACTGTTATTTTCTTTAAAATAATTAATTATTTAATAATGATATTCAACACACACATGCAGACTGTACTTAGCAATGCGAATGGAAGCAAGATAAACTTATTGTTAGATTATACATATAATCTTAACGCTATAATTATAAATATATATGATATTATAATGCATTTTAGCATATGCTAAGAAAAAAAGAATTATTATTCTTCATATTTTTTGTCTTTTTTTAGAGAGACAATATGACAACCCACAATAAATCTTCATATTACGAGAGTTGTAGTCGATACCCCTATGTCGGCAGAGTATCCGTAGAAGAGGATAGTGTTGACTTCATCTATCAATTTGTGAAGAAAAGATTTGTTGACGTGAACTACAGGAGTCTTAGCGTATTCCATACTGCCCCTGACATAATTGGGCCACCCAAATTTCAAAATTACGGACAACCATTTCATTTACCAATTCCTTTTTGTGAGGATGAGGTATGTGCATTTTCTGGTATTACCTATCTCTGTTATAGTCCCGTACAAAGTAATTGCTATGTTACATGTATAATGTTACAAGATTTTCTACTATTTGACAATTTTGATTTTCTAATATAGAGGTCGATAAAGGATGGTACTGGTATTTCAATATTTCCGTGGAAAAACAGAGATTTCATAAGACCCATTGCATTCGTATCAGACTTTTGTGATATGACAAAAAGATATATTGGTATGTAATATTTAAATCGATAAATAAGATTCTGTTAAGGAAGATACGCTTTTGCTGAAAAGAGAGTAAATATATGAATATTTTCTATTTAAAGATATCGAGTTTCATGAAGCTGTATATCCAATCAGAGTCTGTATTTACGAAATATGTAATCCTGGAAGCGTAATTCAAATTTGGGCTCAAGATTCCAATAATCACTGGATTCCCTTGTGGTTGAATGAATCGTCTCAGATTGTACCCCCGAAATCAAGATTATTTTCTCCACCGTTGTCGCATCCGTGTAACTTTAAAACCAAAACGCTCAAACTAGTAATTTGAGGACAGTTCACAGGTTTCTTACACAAAGCTAGATGCTGTGATGCTCATCGGTACATCAGAATTGATCCTATCTAGAAATCCTAACGAGAGTTTAACTAATTTGTTCCAAAAAATTAACTACATGTACTATCCATACCGTTACGATGTTCATAATTTAACAACAGATTCAGAAAGTGCACACTTAGATATAGTTTATCTGCAACAGAATTTTTCCATATACTGTGTTATTTGTAAAAGGTATTATTATCATCGATATTAAATAATATTTGAATCCATTTTTTCTGTTAATAATAAAAATTAATTTAAAAATTAATTGGTTCCGATAATATTTGCAGCGATATAAGAAGGGCTTCTTATAAGAATAATTTGAAGCACAAGAAGGTATCTCAGGAGGTAATCCCTGGGTATGAGCAACCTCTTGATCAGAGATATCCGCGTCGTATTTTCTTGAAAAGTAATCCGAATCGTGCCAAGAGAGTGAAACTCTCATTGGATGAATCCAAGGAGCTATCACGTTGCAGTTTATCTGCGCTTCCTGTAAAGTATTCTAAGAAATTTATTTCTCATCACAATATTTATTACAATAATGACATTTCGTACTTTGAGTATTAAAGTATTTATTTTGTATTATGTTAATTATATTTTATCTTTACAGAATGAAATACTACTAAAAATGTTTAAATACTTAGATGTGGTAACATTATGCCGCATGAATGAAGTACATAGGCGCTTTGATATTTTAACACGGGATTCTCTACTCTATACACGTTTGAACATGCGATGTATTAAATCTCAGAAATATATGTCCGATATATTTTGTTATTTTACACCTAGATGTAAATATTTGCAACAATTGGATCTTACATACTGCAACTTTGATGTTAATGATTTCGTAAACTTTCTTGATAATTGCGGCAGGCGTTTAACGCATTTAAGATTAAGTGGCTGCAACGATAGAAAAGGCTTAAATCCTATCCTACTTAAAACTTCAGAGACATGCAAAAATTTGAAAGGTATATGCATGTAGTATATGTATATAATTGTCAAGATTATTGGTAAATTGTATAACAATTTGTAATACAAATTTTTTTTAGAATTGGATCTAAGTTATTTTGACATAGATGACGAAGGACTTTCGTATCTCGAGGGGCTAAATAATTTAGAACATTTATACCTTTTGAATACTGGATCATACCTTTTTGATGCTGGTATAAGAACCGAACGTTTTTGCAAAATACTGCAAAATAATCAACGGATGCGTCAGTTATCAGCAGATATCGACTTAATAAACGATGTAGTTCTAATAGAGTTGGGAAATTTGTGTCGTGACTTGGAAGTAATAGGTTCACTGGAAGCACATGATCTTACATCTCAGGGTATTAATGCTCTCGCTAACTGTAAGAATTTACAAAAAGTGAACCTTGATCTGTAAGTGTGTGTGCTACATTTTCTTTTAAAACACACATTATTGTATTTTTATTGAAATTTGTTTGCTTCTTTTGCGAGCATCTTGAAAAAGTTACATAAATTTTCTTTTTACAATTAAAGTACTGTACTAATTACATAATTTTTGTTACAGAGACGAATACCCAGTTACTGATGACAGCTTATTTAGATTACTTTCCTCTTATCAAAACTTGCAAGAAGTTTATTTGTGGCATGCTAGCCTCACTGATCACCGGTTGGAATTACTAGCGCAGTGCAAGAACTTAAAAAAGTTATATCTTGTTGGCGCGAAACTTGATGTACCTGATAAATGTTCCGTTATTTTGAAACAATGTCCTAAACTGCAAGAGTTTTATTTCATGTACTGTGATATAAATCAATTGGTTAATGAATTGGTTAATCAATGGAAGGAAAGATATCCGCACGTGTCCGTCTATACATTCTGCTGACAATTGAAATAGTTTTTGTTTAATAGATTAGGACAAATCAATTTACTTTTTATATGTTGACTTTTTATATTTTTATACTTACAACTTTACTTTAGAAAAATTATGTGTTAACTTAGGTTTAAAATAAGTTAATCTTTAATAAAAACGAAATATTCACATTTATTTATAGTTTTGTTATTTTCGAACCGTTTTATCTCTCTTTTCTTTTTCATAATTTGAATTTTTTGGGCGATGGTGTCATTTCTTTGTTTGAAAATAATTGTTTAGCGAAATACTAGAAAAACTACATTAATAATATCGTTAGTAAATTCTTGATATTTTTTTATGTTTCTTTCGTTTAGAAATAGATCTCTTGTGATACTTTTTCTAGTTGCAGTTTCTAAAACAGCTTTCCGTAAAGTTCGTTGTAAAAATTTATTTTTATACTGTTCTGAAATAAACTCATGAAAGCTACTATAAATATTGGCAGAATTTGTCCGCTGTTTCCTCTTTAAAATTACACTATAATCTTTATATATTTAGTTTTAGAATCCATCGTTTCTCCATAAAATAAAAAATATGTACACTTTTTAGAATAAAATAGGGAAGGTTCGAAATATGATGAAGGTTCGAAGTATTCGAACGAATTTTCTCTCGTATTAAACTCACGCACTTAAAGTTTGTTTATTAGTTGCTTATGTACTTAAGGGATATATATCTTATTGAAATTAGAAAATGTAGCCTTAAAGTAGACCGTGGGGAAAGTTCAAGCGTTTGTAAGAAAAGCTTATTGATCGATGGATTGGCCTTACGTAGCCTTTCGGCGATTAGAATTTAGAAAATGACGTATAAATTGATATTTTTTTAACATTGGTACTGTTCTCTTCTTTGTGTGTTATCTTCGCCTATGGGTTGCGCACGCATACACAATAAATCATTGTTTGCCGCTTACTTCTTGTGTTGCCTGCGACCTTGCTTCTTTTCGACTCTACTACTGCAAAAAACTTGATACTTGGAAAACCTCTAATTGAAAAAAAAAAAATCCAAACGATGTCTTTCCCCAATCTTTTGAAACCAAAATCGGATCCGAAACAATTGGCCATTGCATGCACGTGTAATTACGACAAAATTGAATGTATATATTTAAAAAAAAAACACTTCCCGGAAATTGATACGCCGAGAATAGGACACGCATTTGGAATAAATTGGGCGTCGTACATCGAAATTACATAATAAAATACACGGCGCCAATATTATAGCAATCTAAAGAAAAATGGTTTTCTTTCCGACAGATACACCTTCTGTCAAAAATGTTTCAAAAATATTCCTGGTGACACAGTGACGTTGGGAGACGATCCAACGGAGCCTCAAACGTAAGTGATATCAAATAATTAACGCGCGTAATCTTGTTAACGACCCGGTATGGTATAAGACGTCTTTGTTCCTCGTAGTACCATCAACAAGAAACAGTTCCAGAAAGAATGAAGAATAATCACTTAGAATTGGAACCTTTTGTAACCTGTACCGACTATGGACGAAGAGTACACCAGATGTGTGTTACACATTGAGCCGATAGAGTAAATAAATAATTCTGTTTTATTTTACCAAAAGAAACTGTAAAAAGATTTAAATTATGTTGCGATTAAAATAAAATGTTCACGTTATTTACTGTCTGCTACTTTCTTCTTAACAGATTTACTTGCGACAATTGCTTAAGAAGAAGGGACAGCCACGCAGAGAATAAGTTAAAAGCCAAAGGATTACCCGAAACGAAACTCGGCACTTACATCGAAACACGTGTAAATAACTTTCTGAAAAAGAAAGTGGGCGTTGGTGAAATTGCAATCAGAGTACTCGATTGCCGAGAAAAATTATTGAAGGTTAAACCCAATGCTCGCAACAAATTTGTTGATATGCCGGAAGAATTTCCGCACAGAACAAAGGCAATATTTGCGTTCGACAACGTTGACAACGTCTGCTTTCTTGGAATCCATGTTCAAGAATACGGAAGTAATTGCAAACCGTCGAACTGCCGGCGAGTTTACTTAGCATATTTAGACACTGTTCGGCTAAATTTTAGGTGGTCTAAATTTCGAACAGATGTATATCATAAAATTCTTCTTGGCTATCTTGAGTACGTGAAAAACCAGGAATAGGTTTATTAAGGTATGAATTTTATGTATATTAAAAATAATAATAATACAAGGAAAATGTAAAATTACAGCTTTACCAGAGCTCACATTTGGGCTTGTCCACCTGCTGATGGACAGGACTACATATTTTATTGTCATCCGGCAGAACAAAAAATACCAGAGTCTGAGAGATTGCAGAAGTGGTACAAGGAAATGTTGGACAAGGGAGTAAACGAAGGAATTGTATACGATTATAAGGTTAGTAGAAAAATAAATTTAGTGGATTTTTAAAGTAGTTTCTTGTTTTCCGTTATGTGTCGCGATATCGTATCGGTGTCAAACGATACGTCTAACTTTACCGCAGACATTAATTTAAGTCGCAAGTAATGTCAGCGGTAAAACTAGACATTTTTTGTTACATTTATAGCACTAAACATAGGATTTGTAGACATTTTTTGTTACATGCACTTTTTGCACATGCATTTTTCTATTTTGAGAAATACAAATGAAACTTTTATATACAGGACATCTTCGAGCAAGCCATGGAAGATAGTTGGCTTTCGACGCCATATTTTGATGGCGATTTCTGGCCGAAAGAGGCAGAAAACATTATCAAAAAAGAAAAAAAAAGATACGTGAACAAACTGAATCAGCGAAAGCAGCGATAAGTTGTAGAAGATAAATGTCCTTATTTGCACGCAATAACCGTCCTTTCTCATCTCATGTATTTATGTCCTCGGCTTTGTATCTCCTCAGATATCGAAGAAATCTAAAGCAAAAAACGTCAAGAAATCGAATACTCGGACTGGTGGTGATAACAATCTTTCTGGCTTTCCTGCAAAAATTTTTTCCAGTATGGAAAAACACAAAAAATCGTTTTTCGTTATCAGGTTAACTCAAAGTGCAACCAGTTTGGCAGTAAGTTTTTTTTTTATGTTTTACAGATTTTTATCTTCTCTGGAAGCTTGGCTTTTATACGATTATTAATTCTTATCTAAATTTTCAGCCTATCCAAGATCCCGATCCCGTCATCAATTGTGATCTAATGGACGGCCGTGACAAATTTCTCACAATGGCAAGAGAGAAACATTATGAGTTCTCTTCTTTGAGGAGAGCCAAATTTAGCACATTGGCGTTATTATATGAATTAGACAACGACAGTGTGCTGAATGACAAAGGGTATGTATTACTACGCTAATACAAACTAAAATACATGTTCTTTATTATATTGCCTTTTTTTTAAGCATTACCCCTATCAATATTTATTAAATAGCGAAATGCGCAGAATGTTATTTAACGTGTTTCTTCTTCTCTTAGCAGGTCGAATGCGGTCGCGGTGACGCAACAACCGCACTTGGCGCGACAGCAGCAGCAGACGCATCATGCAGCATGGTCAGCATGGTGGGCCATTGGGTCAACCTCAAGAACAAGAACAACAACAACCGCCACCTGATTTGTCAACACTCGAGATGCGGATGACACATGCCGAGAGAGTGCTGGCCGATGCTTTTGACGATTATGTTTGGATCGCGCCTGCAACGGCTGCAACAGCAGTCGTTCACTCCACCGCCCGTGTCCTCGGTGCAAGGCGTCATAGGTCCGCCGGGGATCTCTGAACAGCAACAATTGATGCAGTCAGTTTGTTCGCCACCGCCCATCCGACCTCCACAGCCAAATCTCTCGCCATCTGTCTCTTGCCCAATTACTTGGGCAAATTAACTTGCTCCCAAGTAATTAGCGGGTACCGTCGCCGACGAATTCATATCGGAAGCGGAACTCGTCATATGCGACCACCAGGGGCGCACGCTAACAAAAGTGTCACCGATCACAGCGAACCACATGACTATTGACGTAAAAAAATACAAAGTATATGATAAAGATTTGTATGAAAGATAAACGATAACGCAGGAAAAATCCATTAGAGTGTTGTATATACGGGGGAAAAAAGATAATTTCTGTCTAGACTATTATTATCGATGATTATTAATTTAAATATTTTTATTATTATCAACATTAATCTATTACTATGCATGATCAATTCATGCATAAATCTATTGTAATATTTGCAAACAAACGAGAGAGACGAGTTCACGCGCGTCATTACTACACACGGGTTACATGACTATTGCCAGTATGATATCATAGTAAAGCTCAGCGAATTAGAGGCGGATCGGGGTGGCCGAGCGAAGGATTGGAGCGGGGGTGAGGGGAGGGAAAGAAGGAGGAGGAGGAGGAACTTACACTTATAGCGAATTCGGGCGCTTGCACTAGTGCACACTGAGTGCGCACTAAGGCTTGTTCTTAATTGTTATATTTACAAATTATCTTAAATACGTCTTACAATTAGTCTATAAAATGATTTGTACAGAATCCATATAGATATTACAGATTGTTTTATTGGCTAAAAAGTTTTTAAATGTGTATTTAAGTGTATTTAAATATAAGAATAGATTATAAACAAGCCTTATAAACCAAACCAAGATTATAAACTAGTGCGCACTCAGTGTGCACCAGTGCAAGCGCCCGAATTCGCTATAAGTGTAAGTTCCTCCTCCTCCTTTCCCTCCTCTCACCCCTGCCACCGCTCCTTTGCTTGGCCACCCCGATCCGCCTCCCTTTTCCACCTTTTTCTTCGCTATTTAATAAAAATTAATAGGGGTAATTCAAACAACAACGACAGTGTGCTGAATTTTGCTCTCCTATTTAAAACGACTTTAATAACGTGCGGGAGTGCGTGAGCATGTTGTGGTTCAAACGGTCCGTGGCGTCGGATATTTTTGAAGTGCATATTTTGTATAATATAGCTATATATATCGTGTACAATTGAGTCAACTGACGATTGAGATAGAAACGTAAATCAGAAGGAAGGAAAGATTAAAGCTAATACACGTACACATATACACACATACACACCCGTAGCGTAAAAGCAAGACTGACGTAAAAAAAAAGAGGAAAAGAAGAGCGATCGCGAGGACGATTCTCGCGATCATCGAGACTCCTAAGCCCGCGAGCTAATTATCATTAAGCGACACCATCGGATACTCCTTGACTGGCTACACCGAGAAACATATGCATATACACACGTAACGCCGGCATATGTACACGTCTTCGCTCAAGACGTACGTTCATTCACAACACACCAATGCGCTACGAATTCTCGTTTTAACTCTCAACGGCACGCGCTTTGATCGTGTTCCTCGTTAAGTCACTCTCGTAGGATTAACGGTGCGTAGAGGAAAAGAAAAAAAGAAACGTAGGGAGAAGAATTAGAGATAAGAGTCATTAATTTAAATGACATATTAATAGAATATTTTTTATTTTAATAAATGACTACTATATACATACAACATCAATAAAGAACTTTGCATTTACACGACTCCTGTCCTGGCGCTTTTTACCCATGATAAATAATATTCCACTTCTTCAAGCACAGAAGTATACTCTTTCTCGACAGGCTTGGGTCGTCGCTATGTCTCTGCGAAAATCTCTGTGAATTCTTGATTGTTCCTCTTGCAGGTAAAATTTCTTTCTTCGCTGCTGCTAGCAATCGGTGGAGCTCGGAGAGTGCCGCGGACGTATAAACGGTTTTCATTTCGGCCCCTGGTCCTTGCAAAACGGAAACGCCAGCTTCTCTTAACGCCGCTAAAGTTTGTACATCTTGTGGCAACCAATCAACCTAAGTATATATTTAATAATAATATATTATAATGTACACATTTATGTTAATGTATAGGTGTACAAGCTACTAACGCTTTTTATGTTTTCTATAACGGATTCAATTGCCGAGTCCGCATCTTTGAAGACCTTTTATTATCCCTCATATTTTCACAGATAGTCAGAAAAAAACATAGGCAACCTCCTCGGCACAGTTCAAATGACGAAACGCTGCAATTAACGGACCCTGCTGGACAAGAAGCTACCTGTTTTACCGACGACGCTCTACTTTATCGACCGTGGGTGAGAAACGCGGTTCTTGGTGATCCGGAAGATGTCGCCTCGTGTACTGTTCCTGATTTCAACAGGCAACCGAACTTTTAGACCCTGTTCGAGCCACGTTCGAGCCCTTCCATCTCGAAGGCCATAACAAAAGAAGAAGAAGAAGAGTCCTTCAATGCCCTTCATCAGCTTCATCTCTCCAGCTCTTCCTCTACTTGCCGACAACCAATTATACGTCTCGCCACCTCGCCAGGCACAATTGTTCGCCAATAGGACCATTGCTGTAATGACATGAGCGTATGTAAATTTAAGGAAAAAAAAAGCAAAAACAAACATAAATAACCTGATTGAACCTAATCGTCTTTGCAAAGTTGACCTGGCGAATCGCTCTGTTAATTATTACATTTATACTCCATTGGACTGATTGAACATAAAAAGAGCACCGCCCGAAATTTTATTCCGCAGATCCAGAATGCCGGATGAAGTATGAAGCTTTTCAAGCTGATAGTGCATCAAAAGAACTTTAGCGGGGAGGACCTGATCATCAACCCGAAGGATTATCCCGGCATAAAGACCGGCGACGTCGTTGAGATTTACCATCCCGACGATGAGTTCAGCCGCCTGCTGTTACAAGTCACCTCCTTCAAGGAGGACCTCCAGGGTCGCGAGACCATCAGCGTGGAGAATAACGTAGCGTCGATGTTTCAGCTGCGAACGTTTCGCCGATGTATACATGAACATAGTAAACCCGGACGACGTGGCCCTAGATTCCATAGAATTGACGTTTAAGGATCAGTATATGGGACGCAGCGAAATGTGGCGTTTGAAGAACAGCTTGGTACCCTATTCCTTTATTTCACATTTGTTAATTGATCTTTTCTGTATCTCTGAGCAAAAAAAAAATATATATATATATATATATGTTCTTAGGTAAACACTTGTGTGTACATCAATAAGAAGATAGAGTTTTGCGGCGGTAGTATACGTTGTCAAGTGTACGAGATGTGGTCACAGGGCGATCGTGTTGCCTGCGGCGTCATAACTGATGACACTAAAGTTTGTGCAACATTATGGTACTTTATTATATTGTAATGTCCCTTTATCTTTGTTATAAAAGATCCGATTCTTCTTAGGTGGTGTTTCGATCTTCTACAAGTATGGTATACTTGTTCATTCAAATGAGCTCTGAAATGTGGGATTTTGATATACACGGAGATCTTTACTTTGAGAAGGCGGTTAATGGATTCTTAGCGGATCTATTTCAAAAGTGGAAAAAGAATAGCAGCAATCATGAAGTTACTATAGTACTGTTCTCGAGAACTTTCTACAATGCGACCAGTTTGGAGGAATTTCCAAATCATATGAGGGAGTGTTTGCAGCACGATTACAGAGGGAGATTTTATGAAGATTTTTACAGAGTTGCGGTACAGAATGAAAGATTTGAGGATTGGAGTAATATATTGGTGCAACTGCGCAAACTCTTTACTGATTATCAAAAAATTGTCTTGGAATATCACCAGAAGCCAGGTGTTAATATGCCTAAGGCAGTAAATTCCACTGCTGCGCAAGGCAACTTTTTAGAAGTGTTGAATATGTCTTTGAACGGTAAGTAAGGAACGACCAAATCATTAAGTAATTTATTTGTCTATTTTGCATCTTATTCTATCCATGATATTTTTACAGTTTTTGAAAAACACTTACTTGGATCGCAGCTTTGACAGGACTGGTCAGTTATCTGTAGTCATTACACCTGGAGTTGGAGTCTTTGAGGTTGACAGAGAGCTGACAAATGTGACAAAGCAGAGAATCATTCGACAACGGTGTAGGAAGTGATTTAGTATGCGTTGGGGAACAGCCACTTCATGCAGTTCCGTTATTGAAGGTACTATAAGTACAAATATATACATAATACCTATACATATATATACATGTATGTATGTATGTATAGATATTATGTGCATAATTTATTTGTATACAAGTAATATGTGTGTAATATTTGATTCTAGTTTCACAACAAAGATTCCTCTATAAATGCACCAGATGACTATAGCATGCCTCACTGGATAAATCTCAGTTTCTATTCCACGAACAAAAAGATTCCCTATTCCACATTTATTCCACGAATAAAGCTGCCGCAGAAGGTGTCGAAACATCTGACGGATAATGAAAAATTACATTGCAAAACTAGACTTTTGCAAGAAGATCCAAGAGAATGTTTGCATAATACGTTATTCGATTATGATGCTTATGATGCACAAGTGTTCCAACTACCAACAGTTCATACTTCAAGGTAAATAAGCTAAATGCGGTATCCTTTAGCATTACGACAAAACAATGTTCTCTCTTTCTTTCTTTTTTTTAATTTCTGTAACATAGAAATATGGATTATAGTAAAATTCGGCATAGATAAATCCAATCGTCTTTTATTGTTACTTTATTAAATTAATACGTATATTTATTGTCGTTTCAGTGTACAAAGGATAAATACGAGGAGGAAAAAAGACGAGTGTGGTGTGCCTTGAAACTCATAATAATGGCCATTTGTTAAAGCTCTTGAAACGTAAAATGTCGGATCCTGATATACATCATCCACCACCTGAAACACATTCACCGCCAGTGCTTGCATTACGGAGTGCAGCAATAACGATACCGCACAAAACAGATGACGATAACACTGAATCTAATGAAGATAAAACTGGCAAGCACATGCATGTTTGATAATAATTTGGTTATATTATTGAGATATTTATTAAATAGCTGCGATAATTGTATTAGGTGTATCCAGAACGCCGGTGAAAAGGTGACTTAACAGACTCCGAGATATCTCCGCCGTTTAGACCTATTGTTGGTAGCGCTGGTAGTCCAACGAACTCAATTTCTCAACCGACGAATATACTTAGGCCTGGTAGGGCATTAATCAATCCTTTCGATCCATCACATGTTACCATTAAACTTACCAGCAACAGACGACGGTGGACTCACATCTTTCCAAAAGGTAATTATTACACTCGTTTTATATCGGTAAATATAATTGATTTACTTTATCTTTGTTTTATGTATATGTAATTATAGATGTACCTGAATTGTCATTTATACATAGTAAATCATACAGTGGTAACAATCAACAATCAGTTGTTGAAAATAACAACTATTTAGTTTTAACTTTCCAATTACCACATATTTTGCACATATTATTTAATATATTAAACCACTGATGACATAAATTTATATGTAAAATCTATCAAAGTTATATTAATATAATTTCCTAGGGCCTACAGGAGTTCTAATACAGCAACATCACTATCAAGCTATTCCAATGCAAAAATTGGAGTCACAAAGTGAGACTACATTATCCACTATAAGGTGGACCCTCGATGGAAGTTGGGGCGAGCAATTCAAATCAGATTTCAAGATCGGCATCTCAAATAGGATTCCAAGGTCGTTAGTATTTAGTATTATTAAATTAGAGCATATATTTAAGGTATGAAATATGAGAGATACAATAGATGATGAACTTCATGTTCTTATAGACACAAAAGGAAAGTTACTGCGACCTAATACTTCTGTAACTAATGGAGATAAAGCTGCAAATTCTTTGGCTATGGCGAATAAGAGTCTTACTCTCTTGTGGGGTGCTACTGGTGAGCAGGAATGGACGCCTGCTTTAACAACAGGTTTGCTTTAATATTTCTAATAATTCTCTGAATTTATATCTATACATTTTGCGGGAAATAATAGAAATATTATAGATTATTACTCCAAACATTTATTTAACATTATTCTTTCTATAATTACTACATTATTAATTAGGAAGGTTTAATATAATATAAAGTAGTTTGAATTATTTTAAATATATCTATATATATATGTATATTATAAAGTTTAATATTATTCTGTAATACATTATAGGGCCTAAAAAAATGCAACAAAGTTATCGACTTAGCGTAATTATCAATAAGCTTACAGTTTAAAAGAGAGAATTCCTGAATAATCCTGAATGATAAGATTTAAAAATATTCAATTCAGTAACAAGTTATTTACATTACACATAACACACATATAATTCCAGTATCCAATATCCATAAGTTATACATAATGCTTCTTACGTGTATTGTGCTTTATCACGTACGATATTTTACTCAGAAATTTTGATATAATATAAATATCGATATATAATAAGCAGGAGTGCTCCTGTGGTTTTAGCTTCGAATTATAATAGTATGGCTCTAAATAATCAAAATTAATTTCCTTTATTCTTGTGTTTTATATTATAAATTTAATATTCACACATAAATGTATACCACGTTATCTTTAAATAAAATATATAGTCAGCAAAGATAGAGACAATAGTTAGGACATATGGTTTGTTGAAAATCACTACAGATTTGCTCCTGTTTATAGATAGTGACAGTGAAAAATTGAACTTACATGTTGCTATTACATGTTTCATATCAGATATCAGCATCAAAGAAGATTGATAAGTCATTACAACTGATAACATTTATGAAAGAATGAAAATACTTGGAAACATTTTGAAAGCAAATACTATCTCAATATTGTCATTTCTTACATTTATAAAACTTGTTAATACGTGTACAGAAATATGTGTTTTTTTTTGTGTAATACAGAATATACTTCAATGACAAGTTAAATCTTCACATTTTTTTCAATAATACATTTTCTTTTTCACTTATTTATAATTTTGCATTTATTTTACATGAGTAAAGTAGTTCTTTCCTTTTTTTTATAATAGCTTCGCTTAATCCAATCTTGCAATTACGCTCTATTCTCATAGAATCGCATCTCTGTATCGTCGGATGATTACATCCACATATATGTATTTCATACATCCGCGAAAGGTTTTCGCAAGGAAAGAAATATTTTCATTCTTGAAAATATCCAATATTAATTTTTTTACAAGACCATCGATCATCGATACGAATAATGTTGTTTATTTCCATGCTATGGTACGTCTAATTGGGATGCAACGCTGGACGCATTGATACGTGTGTGATGTACAACTATGATGTCACTTATGCTGTTTTACAGCCATCATAGGTTAGCGCCATATACTATTAGGGATTGATCCGGTTATGGTATACATTTGTTTATGTATATTAGGGACGTTAGCCCGAAGTAGAAGCGTCACTATTAAAATAGTTTCTTCACAATTCTTCACCATTTCTTCGCCGTAATTGTCTTATGTGTCTGATGCATGTACAGCAGATTTCTAGAATTTCAAACGATTATTTTTTTTTTATTTTTAAATAATATAAAACACATATCCTTTCGCCTGATATTTTCAACCTGTTCCTCCACGTTGAAGCTTAACATCTTCGCTGTAAGCAGCTTTCATCTACCGCACAGATCGCCGCTTGTTCTTTGCTGAGCATCTCGCAAACTGCTCCTTTGCTGTTTTCGTCAGTCTCTCAGATATATATTACCTTATATAAAGCTTATACTTTTCCGCATTTTTTTTTTTTTTTTTTTTTTTTTAAATACTATTTTATGTGTCTCCTCTCACTGACAAAATGTGCTACAATATAGCCTCGGTTTTCCACATTTATAAGTTAAGGCATACCTACGATACGTAGCTGTTTAGAGATGCTTATTACATTATATTCTCTCTTTTCTGTAGATCTAATCGAGTAACTTTATTGCACCGGCGTATAAAAAGGATAATGTGTATCTATTTTAGATCCGTTAGTTATCTATTGTGTTACACACGTGACTTAATAACTCAAAATTGATATATCACTATAGAATATTTGTTATTAAGCACATTATAACTAATTGTCAGACAGCATGCATTTAGAGAGAGAGAAGACTTTTAATCTTTATCATATGTAAACAGCATTCTCTCGCAAATCATGAATATTATTAGAGAATGTTTCAGTGGGGGGATAAGGAATCTACACACAATAATGTGTCTTATCGTAATTAAACTTGTCAATAGGGAACGTATATGATAAAGATTGAATTAAATATACAGAATGTTCCAAAAAATTTCTAATTATAAAGTCATGTATGCATACAAACTTTATAATAGAATTTTTTTCGGAAATAAACGTCTACTAAATATTTCTTGGACATCCATTATGCTGCTATTAATATACATTCTACAGAACATTCTGTATAATGAAAATTATATATCAGTAGTTTCTGCCGGAAGGCAGATTAAATATTATTTTTACTGGTAAAGGGAGATTGAATCGACAATACAGTAGATTCTCGAAAATATATATATATATGACATTTCTCAACTATCACAGTTGATGCATTTTCCTGTAGTGACAATTATGCAATCCTGATCAAAATATAAAATGATAATTTAGTGTTTCGATTTCTATAATTTTTATTCATCTGTAACAAGTGACATCTCATCGAGCATCTACTTTTTGTGACATAAGGAAGAAATGGATATATATTAAATAAAAATAGAGGAGCTAAAAAGCTTTGAAGTTGGAAAAGAATATTCTTGAATATTGATTGTAAAATTGCAACTTATCTGTTTCTTCTTGCATATATAGAATGATGTTTGTAATCACTTCAATCACTTTAAAATTTTATTCGAAACAGGGGTTGATTGGAAATCTTTAACAATCCCCGCGTGCCTGCCTATCACTACTGATTACTTCCCAGACAAGCGGAGCTTACAAAACGATTACGTCGTGTCGGACTACAATCTTCTCCCGGACGACGTTAACGCGGATTTTGCCCAACAGCGAGCGATATACAAGAAACCGCTCACAACTGTGGAAGTGTTTAAAGAGCTGGTCTCGCAGCGCTTGGCCCAAGTATTATATAAATAAAACACTCAGTTTTTTTTTAATGCGCTTTTATGTAATTGTATCTGGAGTAATCACGAATATTGCATTTAAGGGTTTCCAGCTAATTATTTTACCGTCACTTAACAAGAATCAGAGCAACGCCACTGGCAGCAACCCTGTTCCCGCAATTAGTACGGTAATACGCGGCAGACAGACTGAGTCCGAGCCTAAAGAGGAATATTTGCTTAGCATTGGAAGAATTTTTCACAAAATATCACTGTTCGATAATTCTATAACAGTTACGAGATACCGTCCACGGTAAATATTACATAATTTATAATTTGATATTGGGATCTTGTACCAATCAACTGATTCCGTTGGAACTTAATAGATCTCTTCTTTACACACTTAGGCTTTAATCGTACTTTTTAAAAGTCAATTTTTCCAAAATTTTAATTACCAGTTAATATTTCACTTTGTGATTTAATTAGATTATCATATCTACGTAGTTTATTTTATTTACTTGCATATAAAGTTTTTTAAACTCTTTCAAGAGCTTTTTTGAATGAATTGATACTAAGTAGTATGTAATAAGAAGGATAATTAATAACTTTATCTAAAACTTGTATTTGACACATAATAAGACATATAACTTGAATAAATTTTATTATAATTAGTGTTTTTCCAGTGCAACGTGTTACACAAACACGCAAACTCAAATAACAAATATTGGCAATAATTAAATTTGCAGGCATCCTTACCCACCCTTCAATATTCACTATCAATATCGATTTCATGCTCCGCATCACGACACATACGAAGTCTCGCGGGTGTCTTTCACCACAGAGAAACTCGAGACCTATAATTGGAATTATCTAGACCATTACATTTGCACACGGGGCCACACTGATTTTGCTTTAGTGGAAGTGAGTGGATTTCCAAAAGTCCGGTTTTTCCCGCATTATTAAGAAAGTACTAACTTCGATATTTTCCTTTTATTTCAGGATCTTAAATATGTTTTCTTTCAGGCTCTCAAATATTGGAGGTTTCGAGTATTTCTATTACCATATAATAATCCTGCGACCCGCAGAATTTTAGAAGGTTCCCCAAGATGCGACATATACACTCCGCTCAGTAATGCTGAACAGGCATCATTAATGGACGGCTTCCTGCGTTTTATCGAGGGGTGGTTGAACAAAATACGACGGCCAAATCCCAACAAGAACTGGGTAATTACTCCCTTTCTAATTTTTTTAAAATCGAATTTTATATGTATAGAGATGAATTAATCCCAAATTATTAATTATTTATTAGAAATTTTAAATGTATAATAGTTTAACAGATAATAGAAGACGTTCCAAAAAGTATAATTGCGTCACTAGTAACAAAACTTTATACACAAGACATTTTTTATTATCTTTAACAAAAATTTCTCCAATCTTAATTCGTTTTGATCATTAATTTTTTTTTATCGAATCTTTGTTGTTGCGTAATATTTTAACATTGTTGTTGATATAAATCTTTTTGGGACATCCCGTTATATTTATAAATAGTTTAATTGCAGTTATTTCATTCTACGTGATATTTATTTTAATTGCTTGATAGTTTTGTTGTAAATTATGCTGTTTGAGGAGATATATAATATTCTCTTTTTTTATTCCGATTATTTAAAAAAATAAATAAACATATAAGTAAGGATCATATTTTATATGTGACATGAAATATAAATTCAATTCTTGAAGGCAGTCTCTTTTTCTTGCACATATACAAGAAAATAATGTACAAAAATTGCATTTTCTCTGGAATATCTCCTCTATACTATCTCCTCTATACTTGAATGTTGCATGCTCATATTTGATTGATTTTCGCAGATTTATTTTAATGCTTCTGTTAATTATTTTATACCTTATTAACTTTTGAATTATACGCAGTTTCTGTAAACATATTTATTGTAGTATAAAATATAATCTTATTAGCGAAATAATGGTCTCTGACAAACCTAATTCTATCAATTGTAGATAAAACATTGCTGTATAACATGCTGGAGAGACTATACAAGACTATACACTAGGATATACAATTAGAAAACTAAAAGAAATGCACGCCTTTTTACAAAGCTTCTTTTGACACTTTGCGTTAACGTCAGCCTATAACATGTACAATAGCAACATTCAGCAGTATTAATTTACTACTTAACGATATAATACTTATACTTCTATACTACAAATTACGATCGTTCCGAAATACATATCAAAGTATTTGTTAGACGTACCCGTTGACAGTAGATTAAGATTACGATTACAAAGTCACAATAAGTCTCTACTTACTAAATAGATTTACAAATTCGATATTACATACGTATAGATATGCGATAAGTAGAGACATGTAGCTGGAATGTTTGTATGGGGAAGGGGATTTCAGCATGATATGTTTCAGAGCCCCACAGCTCTAGGTGGTGTCCCTCCAAGAGATCCTGCCTCTCATTTGACCAGACGCAGGCACAGCACGAGCCTGATATTCCTCACTAACCAGGTACATCCTCCCCTCCTGTAGCCACTGAGTGGTTGTATACACTGAGTCCAAACTGTTGGGATTCTCGTTCGTACGAGCTTCCGACTAGTTAATTACAAGCGGTACAATAAGAGAAAATTTCTTGGAAAGAGATCTTCGATTCTCTACAGACTGTTGTATACACAATATATTATTCCCGATATAGAATATTACTACAAATGAAGTAAAGTTGCAGCAGGAAAGATAATTTTGCACAACAGTGAAAAGAAGATTCCGAGATTATATTCAGAGAGCGCTCACAGGCTGCCAAGAGAAATTTAACATTCATCTCTTTTGGAAACTTGTAATTGCAAAAACCTCTTTTTGCTTGGATGTGGAATGGTCCCAACTGGTGCAATTTTACCCGATTTTTTTCAAGGCTATTCGAGTTTCTCGATAGACTCGCTTCTTTGATACGTGTTACCTGGAATGATCAGGCCAGCTTACACAATACAATATAATCTCACGATAACTATGACCGTGCTTGATATATCTTTGCGTTGAATGTGCATCTATGATTTTTAGCGAGCTTAACCGTTATGCGTCAGATGTTATGATGTGTTTGATTTACACTTCTCTCGTTACATATATATGTATGTATACACGTATAATATATGTATATATATGTATACATACATATATGACTTATGCCTTATACGAGAGCGACTTTTAAGCAACACTTTTTAATGTTTGAACATCGCATTCTAGTTATACCTGTACATTTTCACGATATCATCAGCTTGATCATTACCATTCGCAGTTATCCATACATGTCATCATACTTTCCAGACCAATCTAGTCGGCAGCTCTCCTTTCAGGGAGCGACTCGGGAGCAACCGCCTGCCAGAGAAACCGAGACCAAGGTTTGAATATGTCTACCTTGATGATTTCAGCATTGTTGCTTTGCGCCAATTTTTAACTACGTAGTTTTGCGGACTTCTCTTTTGTTCTTTTTTTTTCAGTGGACTATCCCAAATTGGTGTGGTCGATGGTTTTCATTATTGCTTGGTTTTTATTATGTACGGCAAATGTTTGATCACTGGAGCGAGACTTTTGTATCACATTGTGTTTAATTGGCTCATTGGATTTTACGGAATATTATCACTTATATTTTATTAGTGCTACATATTTTCATGTGCATTTTATGTTAAATACAACTTGTCCAGTACAAGAGTGCATTTGACTTAAATAAAGGAGGAACACAATCAGAGAACAATGTCTGATGTCGAAATGCGTGATGACGATATGAAGCATAAACGTAACATAATCGGTGAACCATTCTTTGACGCTTTCCTGGAATTTGACATTGTTTTATATTAATGTGTATGGCTATATTAAATCCAGTTTCTTTTCAGTTTAACGCTTTTGGTGATTGCTCTTGCTAAGATCAGAAAGCACAATTTAAAAAAAAAATGGATGCACCGATACATCTGACATGAGCGCATACAACACTTTTTCGACTCCACTATTATCGTGCATGTCTTTTTTTTTGTTTGCGACTTTGTGATTTTTTTAAATATAAAACACACTTGAGTGTCTTTGCATACTGCATATACTACAAGTTATCCTTACTCCGCACTTTTGCTCATCGTGGGCTTTGATAATAACCGTCGCGACACTTTGATTAATATCCTCTCGATGTCACTCAATGTGGAGCAGGTGCAACGCATTAGGAGGAAAGCGAGAGAGTCTAAGAGGGACCCCCCCCCCCCCCACATAGTTTCTGTACCTTTCAGCTTCTTTCATCTTTTTTCTGTTTGTCTTCCAATTAATGCCCAGTCTAGAGAGCATACATACGACGTGCCGAGGACAAACGAGATGTAAAAGCTTAAGTTTAACGGCATTTGTATGTATGCTCTGTGTGAGCATTTTGGTAGTGAGTGAGGGAGTGACGGGGTTGTTGATCCTCTGTACAGGAGAGGCATGTAGTGAATACCGCTGCGGCTGCCCGCACGTGCCTCGACACTCCTCGCCACGTGCCAAACAGGTTGGTCTCACTCTCTTATTCCTTCCGTAATTCATTGTCAGATTAAGAATACGAAACTATTCGCATACGACGTTGAGCATTAAACACATACGCGTTTTACTGTATAATATGTAAATGGTACGGGCTCTCTAATCTCAAACTCATGCTGTCGAGTATTCTTTTAGTCTCGCACGTATGCGCTAAGTATGCAAACAGTCACAAAGCTATGCAATATTTTATATTAAATGAAAAATCGTTGTAGTAAATTAATTTTTATTTTAATTCACTTTTGACTAACTTCAACAAAATGGCTTGTTTTTTGTAAAATAATTGGAATGTGTATATAGGAGGAATATCGAAACTCGAAATTTATTAAGAGTCATTGACAAAAAGGTAGAAGATAGCGATAAACATTTTTTGCCAACAAGAAAAATTACTTTTCTTCATTTATTTTCCATAAAGGATATAAAAGTTAAACTTATGTCTGTGACTAAAGAAATATTCGGTAGAACAGCGGTATTTTGTATATCTTTTATTCTTGAGATCTTGCGAAAATAAAACTCATAAGATTAACAACGAATCTATTCACTTGAATAACATATCATCTTGCGATGGAAAAGCGTGTTGGAGCCGTTGTTTCTGTAAAGTTTTTATCTAATTTGCTATGGGGAGGTGACATAAAATAGAATAAAACATTTTTGCTTAGATAGCATTAACATATAAATCGCTTCGTAGATTCTGCATCTTCTTTCTGCATGCTAGTAACAATTATTTAATGAATATTCTCCATTTTCATGCGTGATTTAGATCCGGTTCCAAAGTGATGGACAGAGGACGTGTGTCGCCTGCCAGTGAAGCCGTTTTGCCGTTGTCACTCGAGCAACAGCAGCAGGATCATTTCGACGCTAACGACGACAGGTACAAGGATGTCACTTGCTTCAATGACTTTTACTTTAGCAGTAGATTCTTTCTGAATAAGCTTTGGTCGATTTGGTCGATTTGGAAATACATAAATGATGTAATTATAAACTTGATTACAGTGCAAATCAGGAGCTGACCAAGATAAAAAGCAATGCGACAAATGTGGAAATTTTGGAGGCCATGAAACATCCTCAAACTGGTGTTGGCTTCTTAACACAACATCCCTCGCTGCCCAGCCAAACGTTTGTTAGCGCCGATGCGATCCAGTGGTTGAACAACCACATAGAAGGCGGCATGGGGATCGAACAGGGTATTAATATCATGAAGGTAAAGATTTAGAAAAATTTTGTTATCTCTATTCGATGCAGTTTATACAATTTGAATTTGAATAAGTATATCATCCATATATTTAATCTCAACTTACATATATTGCATACATTGCTTACATTGCGTTTCTATAGATATTTTTGCATAGTTAAAAAACGTAAAAATAAAAATTCATTTTATATCAAGAAATATGTCAGTTTCTCCGGCAAGTAGAGTACTGCTTAAAACAGAAACGTCGCTTTTTAAAAAAGATTTTGCACATTTTATTGCACTCAAACAAAAAAAAGAGAAGATTTTATTACACGTTTTATATAAAGCTTTATTGCAACAATAAAATTATATAATAACAATTTATCTTTGTACAGGGAATGATTCAAGACAAATTGATATGCCATGCGTCTGGCGATTTCTCGCAACCATTTGTGCTGGGATTTTATTTGTATCATATCGTGCAGGATAAGGAAAATCAAAAAGGTAAATAATGCGACCGAATTTTCAACAATTCGCAATTCTATCGCTTTCTTTGGTAACAGCCGCAGACTATTCCGCGCCGCTTGGGAATCTGCAAAGTTTCGAGAACGAGTGGGTGGAGGTAGAAATGAGACCGCCGAAAGGATGGTGTGAACCAACGTCTTCGACAACAGTGTCGACAGTACCTGCCATAACAATACCTTGCGACACTATTGACGAATCCAACGTTCCACCTTTTTTGAGAGACGACATCGATTTAACCGAACCGATGGATGATAGAAATTGGACAGGTACCAAAAGTACTCAATACGCAATTTATGCGTGTGCCCTTCATATCACGACATTACAAATATCTTTTTAAAATACAAGAAAAGTTAGTTTTTAATGTACAATGAATATAAATCATATACAGAATCATCTATCAAGATTCGTATCGATAAAGCAGAGATACATAAAACGAGTCACATATAATTTGTTCTCCTTTAGTGCCATTGTATAAACATACTCATCTTGATATCGACATCAATAATAAAAGTGACAGGATCGAATGGGGTCACTTGAGATACCAGTCTATTTACAAAGTAGATAATTCTTATGAACTCGTAGTACAATGGGTTGCGTCATCTGGAAGCATAGTGGCTGATCTGGTAAGCAACGGTTTACCTTCCCCTATATAATTTTTTCCGTTACACTGTCGAAATGTTGCTAATAATCAATCTCTGTCTGTAAGATATTCGTTTGGCAACGCAAGGCTCAAATGTGCGGGATACAGATGATACCGATTCCTAGCGATCTGTTAGCGCTACCATATGTCTTGAAGAGCGATCCTCTCAGAGGTCCTATTTTCATACCTCTCGATACGGAATGTTTAATGGCAAATAAGCGGCACCTTTTTGAAGGTTTGTCCTAACTAATCTGATTGTGTTACCAGCTTCATTAAAAAAAACACTATCTATTATATTATACCTATTTGCTAAAAGTAATGAATACAATTTTACAGAATTCCGTGAAGATACCTACGCACAAAGGTTGTTTTTATTCCAAGAAGCAATTCTACAGAGATTCGGCTTCATGCCGTGCTTAGTCGAGAATACCGAAAATGACCGTCAGTACGTTCACATTACTGGTAACGCATTTATATTAGTGCCATCCACCACGAATACTCGGCCACGTCCACGAACCGGTACGAACGTCGTACGGCGAAATACAGGACAGAAAAGATACCCAGTTCATTCGGACCAGTCTAGTCCGCACGAAGCATACATTACCAGACATGTTGGGGGAAAGAAGGACGATCATAGCACAGATAGGAAAGTGAGTGATCTTATCGCATACTTAAGCGATCATTTAAATTTTCATGAATTAATAACACTGGCGTAAATTGGTAAAGATTTAAGATTTAATAATAAAGGTTATCTCTGAATAAAATTTGAAGAAAGATATTTGATGTTACGATGCAAAATGTTTAAGAGCTATTACAGTTTTCCTTAACATATATGCATATATATTTTTAAAAAACTAATGTCAAATTTTGTCTATTAAAAATCATAATTGTTATTAATTTTAGATGGGCTTTTTGTGGTCCTGGAATCATATGATCAGCCGCAAGTGGAAATTATTATCTCTCTCGGCGGGCGACGAAGTTTTCCAGAAAAAAATCATACAGGATTTTCGACACTTCTGTTCCAATGGAGATAATAGACTTAAAGAGTTTTGGGAATCTTGTTGGGAGTTAAAGGAAAAAACTTGTACAAAAGCAAAGTAGCAAGATGTTTAACGTTTTTTAAAACATTTTTTGTCCAAAGATTTATTAAGTTATCATCGATCATTTATGTCGTCAAATCATCATTCGACTGTTAATTTCAATTTATCAAAAATACGATATAGCAAATAGTAATGTTTTTAAGGTATAGTTGATAGCTGTTGTAAGCAGGATGAAAGTGTATAAATTGTACAATGTGATTATATAATACTATAATATGAATTGTACAACATTATACAATATTATTTAAGCTAATGCTATACTATGAGCGATTCGTGGTTTGAAATTCGCATTTCGCTATGAGATTTGTAAGTAATATGAATAAGCAGATTCGTCGAGTTTGCATTCATTGTTTATTACTCATGCCAGTTGAGCAATTTTTTGACAAAATCAAAGGGCGCAAATCACCACAAATCAATCAATTTATATTGATCGTACATAGAACTACTATGCTATACAAATAATGAATCACGAATTGCGAATCATGAATCGCATGGTCTGCGTTAGCTTTACGATTCAGCGAAGCAATGCAGATCAGGACACGTATTATGAATCAGGAACTTTTTGGAATAGATTCCAATCGAAATTGTATAGTTATTTTTTAGATTTATAATGTGTTTTCTAGAGAAAACTGATAATTCGGTTAATTAATAATTAATTTGGAATATCGGAATCATTTAGTTAATTACTAGATTTCTGGTGTCTTTTAGAGAAAACGGAATAATCCGAATTCAGTCCGAAAAGTTCCATAATACGTGCCCTGAACCAGTTATTGTCATTCAAGAGTGAGAAAAAGTAGGATATTTTTAAGACTGTGTATGACTGGAAAATGAAGCAAAAACTGAGAATCAAATTTTGGAAATTTGTTATTTGCTATCTTTCCCATTTTTGGTTTAATCCTCGTCTAAAAACCTACTTTACACTTATGATTCTTTATGATCGTTATTTTGAGAAATCTAAGAAGATGCACTATATTATTGTTTTCAATATTTTAGGATATACGTTTATATAAACTTTTCATCGAATGACATCAAGAATCAATTTCTAAATCTAAAATATTGAACACTTAAGAAACATATGTTATTAGTAATTCGAAGTTAAATATTGTAAACGTAATTTCGGGATATGTAAAAAATTTATTTTATACATCTTTCGAGTAGATTACGAATTTCAGAAAATTATACATTGAAATCGGCAATCGTTGGTAAATGGGAGAATTTGTATCAGATTCTCCTCGCCCTAACTAAACGTTACTAAACATATCCCGATACGCATGCGGTGTCTCCGATACTTCAAAAGGATTCGTCATTGTTCAACAAAAAATACAGCATCGAATCCATCATGGATGAATCTCGTACGTGAACCGATTCTCGATCGAGCAACGACATTTCCGTAAGAATATTTACGCGTAATCGAATCGTAACAAAGCGATAATTAATATGCGTCGAGCGATAAGTGGCTCGATCACTGAGTCATCGTCAAAGGCATGCAACGATGATCAATGATAGCGGCATTGACAGCTGGAAAACGGGATCCGATTCTAATGGATTCGCTCGAAGGAGGTTTGGTCTCGTCGATCAGCCGTGCCGATTCCGACGAAGACGCGATTCTGACGCGAGTGAAAAACTCGAGCTCCGGCCCCGAGATTCGTTACATCAACCCCGCCATTTATACGGAATCCGTCGGCGAGCAGGACCCATCAGGTAGCAAGCTGACGTTATTTATCGTCATTTGAACGTCAAAACGATGTTTTTGATAACAGCGTCAACTTGCTGGGGAAGGTCGCTGTCAAATCCAAAACAGAGAATTAAGAGAAATCAAAAAATCCTTTAAAAAGATTCTTTTTCAATTAAAATTTTGAAAGATTAAAATAATTCCTAATCGAATCGGATATAAACTAGATATAGAAAAGAATAAGAGAATGACAATTGTAAAGCCGGAACTAGTAGCGTGTAGCAATTATACTAATTAGTATATCATTTTATTAGGGACACCCTCTTAGACAGGTTTTTCTAAATTGAATTCGGAGGAAGCAATAGTAGGCGGTTTGCTTTTTCGCAGGGCGTCGCGACGGAGACGTGATCGACCCAAATCGACGTTATGATTCCAACGCTTCGACGATCGATCTGTCTGTCGTCGCGAAGGATACAACGAGCGCTAATGACGCGAACGAGCACCCTGGACGAAGCACCTACAGATGTTACTCGACATCCCTTCCGGACGCTACATTGCCCCTCGAAACGTCCACGGCTCGGTCGGCGATCTCATCCGAAAGCATCGCACGAGTGGAACGACGATGCAAGATTGATAGCAATTCCATTGATCGAAATGAGGCGAACGTTGATCAGAACGAGGCGATGAAACGGGACAGGTATATATTTGTTTCTCGTTTCACCATACGATTTTTATTAAACGTCAAAGTGTACAAGCGAGAATACAATGTCGCAGGTGCGTCCTGATGGACGGTCGGCATCAGGTCGTGCGAATTTCCACGACATCGTTCTCGACCGAATCGAGCGGGTTGAACGGGTCTGACCTCGGCAGAAGGCTCGCCCATTCGGAGTGGATGCGGAAGAAGCACGAGGCCGCGCAGAAGGCGAGGGAGAAGGAGGAACGCGCCGCGAAGAAGCGACAAGAGGAGGAGGAGAGGGCGGCGCGGGAGAAGGAGGAGAGAACGCGGCTGGAAAAGGAGAACTTCCTCAAGTGGGTCGAGAGGAAGAGGCAGCAGGAGCTCGACAGGAGAGCTATCCTCGAGAACGAATTGGAATTGCAGAGGCGGCTGAAGGAGATTGAGGACAATCTCGCCGGCGCGAAAACCACGTATCTCCGTCGGTGGTTTCACAAGAAGAAGGAGGAGCAGAAGGGTGTGGCGGTTGTACTTCCGGCGCGCGGCTTACTCTGTTAAATTCGTAGTGTCAAATTATAATCAGTTTTTTATTGAGTCATTTTTAATCAAGCCTATAGGTCGCCACTACTCCTATTCAATATGTCGTTAATTTAACTAAACTAATAAAATAATACATTTTGACACACGTGGTAATTAAAAATAACAAAATGTTATTAAACTCAGGTATTGGTTTCTTTTTTATCCTTTAATATTTAACGGTGTACCGCGCCCCGTCTGCTCGTAAAGAGACGCGATGATAAGAATTGATATATCCTGTTTTGCAGCGCGACGTAAGGAGCAGGAGACGAAGCAGAGGGAGATGAACGAGGAGCGCGAGAGGAGACTGGAGCAGAGCACGAGAGCGTACGAGAAGTGGCGAGAGAATTCTAAGAACAAACCCAAGCCCGCCACGCAAGGGTTGCTTCGTATGTAAAACACAATGCAACTAAATAACAAAACGATCGATGCGAGCGCAGAAATGAAATGTGCGCAGGATGATTCTTTTATTATTATATCTTCAATTATATAATGGCACATAATTAAAAATCACTCTCTGCAGAATGTCTCGCATCGTGCCACTTGCTACAGATAATAATTACGTAATTAGTGTTGTAATTATGACTAACGAGCGCCGTAATTTAAACGGATTAATTTCCGTTACATAAAAAAAGGTGGATAATTTCTGTAAAACAAAGTCTCATAGAAAAAAAGTTTTATTCAACATTTCGAATTATTTTTTTCATGTAAAATCACCCCTTTTCTGTATATGTTTTCAATGCTGTGTAATTTTTTCATACGGATAACTGACAAATCTTTTAAAATGAATTAACGCGTTGTCTTTCAGCTCATCAGAAAGCGAAGCCAGCGTACGTAAATCCAATTCCTTGGCAGTCGATCGTGGAGATCGACCCCGATGAAGCGCAGGAGGAGACGTTATACGAGAAAAAGGGGAATATAAATCAATTGAAGATGAGCGGCAGAAAAACGATCGCGGCGCATCAATAACTGCGATCGAGAAAATCGACAATCGGAACACCTGAAATACGATTTAAATACAGGAATTTGTAGTTTTATTAGCGTAAATAAATTGAAAAAATCTTTCCTAGATTTTCTCGCTGTTGTCAATTAATCACAAGTCTCACTCGGGGCCTCAATTGTGTCAAAATACTTGATTACAAAAATACAAGGTAAGACAAAATTATATGTCTTCCCGTATTAGTATTCGCGAGAGAAAATTTTGGAATTATACATTTCTACTGGTACGGATCCCACAATTCCACTTTCTCCCTTAGCGAGTATAAGGGAATATAAAGGGTGATAAAGATATCACATCTCGATTGATATATGTCAATTTGATTGAAGTGATTTTTAATGATATAGGTTTGTTCACACGTTTAATGACAACCTGTGCTACATAATACAAAGTATTTGATTATAACAAGACAAAGCAGATCTCGTGACTTTGTAATCGGTATCTCTTTCTCTCTATCTTTCTTTCTTTCTCTCTTCTCTCTCTCTCTCTCTCTCTCTCATTCACACTCTCTCTTCTCTCTCTCTCTTCTCTCTCTCAAATAATTATCAAACTATTACACCTTCAGCTCCTCTACCGCGAGAAGAACACACCTATTATTTCGTAAACCGTTAATTGTATAGTTAATAGTACGAGAAATATCGCGTGAGAGCTTTTCTCATCGTCTATTTGCCATACGTAAGACACATTATCTTCCTTGGACAACGACCTTTTCTCTAAATAATGTCTTAGTCGCTTTTGTTCACACATATTCGTCTCTCGCCAGATTATATACAATATGCACAATACTTGCATCCTTACAAAGCGCATCTTACCTGTGTAATTTACAATCGAAATGGCAAATTTCCGACAATCGAGCAATATCGTGTCGAGAAGAGCAGGGGGGAAGGGTGGGCGTTATAATCGTTTTTACGTATATGCGTACGAGTGTGTACGTAACAATCATATATGTAGGTATGCGGTAAATATTGCTTTTTGTACATTGTATTCTGGTATACACATGTACACGTAACTTATAGCCTAACGCTCCTTATTCTTCACGCAATGCCTCGCTGACCGTTTTCGAAGAGGGAAAGGCAATAAAGCAGCGATTCGTGAAGATGATGTGCATATGTGTATACATATATATATATATTTTTTTTAAGAGAGGCGATAGTACCTTCCTTTGTCCCATTGCTAAACGCAATTATTCCAAGTCGATCGATTCAACGTCACCTGCGTTAAATTGATCTTACGTATGACGAAAAATATAAATATTACGCTTTGCGTTACTTTCGTGAAGTTCTATTGCGGTTTTATAATATTTTTCTCTCCAATTATATGTCTTTGGTAAAAAATACGTGGCTAAGAAGGAATCGATATAAGAATTCATTCTGCGAGAATAAATTAAATTCCACGTCTTCGAAATTACTTTTAAAAAATACAACATTTTCCTTTCGCGTGTGTCTTCGTAGAGTAAAATACAGCGACACAATTAAGTACTCAGAAAGAGACACGACTGTACATTTTATTACCTAATAAACGTTAGAATACAATCCCTTTTTTTACGAAAGTATACGAACGTTGCTTTTTAATTATATTTCAATTAGTATCATGTAGCGAGAAAAAAAATTAAAAATTCTTTATGGAGTCTCCCGATTTCAAAGATGGTGGAGACTCGTTGTAGACGTTACCCAGGTAGCAGAATAACGTCTAAAGGCGTCATTAAGACGTTATTAAGACGTCATTTGACGTCACTCTGCTACCTGGATACACAGAGTGAATTTCTCAGATTTCTCTAATTCGTCTAACTAATGTAATTTAATGGATTTAATGGAGATTCTCTGGTATCCGTGTTCGTTGCACCATCATGCATTGTAGTAGAACGTTACGACGAAAATTCCGTAAAAGTGATTATTACCGAAACTTGGGTATGTTCTCCATAAAAACGAAAGAAATTCAATTCGACGTATAATACTGACGAGACACTAGAAAAATATCCTCATAATATATCCGTCTCTGCGTATGTTCTGTGTATGTTCTCTCGATCTATATTATACATATATATATATATTTATTATATGTATTTGTGTAAATCTTTAAATCTTCGGCTTTATAGGGTGCATCCGCGTACAAAAGTCTTGGATTCTAATACATATATATATTCATATATACAATATGTGTGTGTGTGTGTGTGTGTGTGTGTGGATTTATATGTATTTATAAAGGTATATATGGTTCAAAATAAATTAATCTTTCGCGTTTGATTTCCAACTTCTTACGGAATTTTTCCACGATTGGGTGAGAGGGAAAAATCGTCAGTTATAAGTCAATTAACACAATCTCTGTAAAAAATAAATAATTTGATATATAATTAAATTATAAAGCTAATATGTCACCCTTTTTCCAAGGACTACGTTTTCAAACTTTATAATCCCTAAATTGAATTATAATCCTTGGAAGTTCGAGTAGAACGTAAATGTCTCATATTCTTTCACAACCGGAAAAAAAGATTGACAGGGGATAGATAACATGTTTTAAGAACGATCGCAGGAAAAGAATCTTTCGATAACACAGGTTGTAGATATCCTAAATATACAGTAAAAGCAGGAATTGATACAGTCTCTTAAATAAATTCGACAAGCCACTAGAGATACACCCTAACCGGGGAAGAAAGGAATATGAAGGACTGAAGGAAAGTGAAACGTGGAGCTATTCAAAACACGTTCGATTTTAGCCAGGAATCAATCGCGGCGAAAAGAACAACAGAAGGGAAAAGAGAAGACAACGGGAAAAAGGAGAAAAAACCGACGTGTTTTTTTTTGCGGGCACGCGAAGGGTGAGGAGGAAACGAAGGGAAAGGGTGAGAGCGAGGCGCGCCGACGTGCAGAGGGGAGAAAGCCCTCGAAGGAGAGAAATTCTCGATACTCCAAAGCCCCGTGGCTTCACCCTCCATAAATTTTACGTGCTGGAGGGAGGCGCTTCGTTAAAGCCGAGCTATCGACGCGAAAGAGCGTCTCTTTAAAGGGAATGAAGGAGTCCGTGATTCGCCGCTCCGCACTCCCGAGAGATATGAGCATATCCGTCTTAAATTCTCTCGGGAGCGCAGACCGAGTCTCTCTCTCTCGCCTCTCCTTCTCCCCCTTCCTCGCTCGTCACCCTCTCGCGTAGCACATTCGCGCGCGAAACAACCCCCTGCGGGCTTTCGCCGTCCCCCCTTTTTTCGCTTTCATTCCTCTTGCTTTCGCGCGCCAATTCTCTCTCCCGCCCCGCACACCCTCTTCTTTCCGCTTTAGAAATGTCGGGAGCTTGAGAGACCGAACGAACACGCCCGATGTTATAGTTCACCGATATAAATAAGTTGATATTTTTCACGCCAATAAAAGCGACACCGAAATAGTTAAAGACCCAGAAAATATTGCAGACTAGATAATATAAACAATTCACACACGCGCTCCGGGGCTTTGATTAAGCCCCAACGCGAAATTAAATTTACTTGAGGAGCGCGTGTGCGCGTACTGCCCGAGATGAGAATCACGCGGTATACATATTTCGTGAATATTCCGTTTTTGAAAAATTCCACGAGAAACGATCAGTGACGCGTGAAAAAAAGATGGAACAGGTTGGTAGGGAATAACGGGGTACAAATAAGTTAAAAACAAAAATGACAATACGAAGGAGGGTCAACTCAATGTTAGTTTAATATGAAAAAATGTGTAATCCGTTCAATAAGAATAATAATGATATATAATTATAAAGATGACAATAATAATAATAATAATAATAATAAAACGTAATGCTAGTAATATGTAATGTTTGGCATCGTTGTGTGTTTGTGTATGTACAATAGTCTATTTTCTGCGGTGTTTTTTGTCGAGTTTTTCGTGGATCGTGAACCGCCCCACGTATATACATACCGAAATTAATATACTGTAGATTAGCGAGTGAAGCCTATTCGTCCGGCTGGCGAATGCGGCATAATAATTATTACGGTAAACCGGCGATTGCAAAATTAATTAATTAATTAATAATAACGCAAGTAATAGTCATAACGATCGTGTGACGATCGACAATTGCAAGAGGTAAAATAATAGCAAGAAAAAATACGCAACTGCGATAACAATAACATAGCAAACAAATTAAATATCGTGTATAACTAACGTAGCAATAACGGCGGGCGATTATCGTGCAGCTGCGGCGAATGATAAAGATAGTCGAGCGTCGTCGAGCGACCGCTCTATGTCGTTGCTCTAAATATTACTTATAGCGCTCGTTAGTTAACCGCCGAGAGAAACAATTCCCTCGTTCGCCAGACAGCGTGCCAGAAGCGACGACGACACGCTTTCCCTTGCGCAACTTTGCACAATCGCTTTTCGTCTCTCCCTGCCAACACGATATTATACGAATTAACAACGTTCACGCACGATTTATCACGCAATTTGATGAGGCTCCTCCTCGAAGTCCTAAAACCTTAACGCCACAGCGTAAAACGAAACGATCTATCGAGAATCATAATTCACGCTAGAAAACGATCTCCGATTAAGAAAAAAAAAAAGAAGAAGAAAAATGGACGATAGGAAGATACAGCTTACGTATTTACAAAATCCTAAGGCCCGGTTTCACCAACGTGATTTAATCTAATCGGTCGATTAAACTCACTCTTCGTCTCTTTCCAACTGTTCCCCTAGAAAGAGACGAAGAGTGAGTTTAATCGACCGATTAGATTGAATCACGTTGGTGAAACCGGGCCTAAGTCACTTTTCTTTATGCCAGAAAATGACGAACGGTCTACGACGCTCCGGAAAGGATTGACAGACCGACTTTCCGCGGATATGTAACAAACTGTCTTCGCGGCGGGACGTACCTCCGAACTATCGCATTTTCTTTCACATGAAGATTCTCAGAAGAATCTCATTGTCAGACTTTCAATTCCAGGCTAAAACCTGTCGAGATCATCACTGACAAGCTTTTAATTTGCAACATTACATTTTGATTATTAAGATTTTATTAAATTAATCTCGCAACTGTGTCGCGTGTAAACATTGTATTGGTGTGTGTGTGCGTGTGTGTGTACAAGCATTAATTGAAAAAATGACACGTCGTATATTTGTGCCTTGAGACTTAACATGCCGCACAATTTTTCGGTTTCGGTTATTCCTAAATATAATCCTCGATTACATGTCTCCGCCGAAGAATCTGCGATTTTTAAGAAGGTACAATAGAGCGTGGAAACAACACCCTTTGTTCCGATTGCGAGATAAAAGAAAAAAAGGATAAATCCGTAAAATTTAACGACTAAAGCGTGGAGTAGCTACGTATAGTACATATGGTAACCCAGTCGTGTCTCCTCTACCTCCGCTAAACGGGCAGCGAATTTGATTGAATTGAATGCTCCCGCATTCTCCAAAACTCGGCTTTGCTTCGGGAATATGAAAAATAAGCCTCTATCGTGTCAGGTCACTTGATATGATTATCGTTGAAAGGGCGGCGAATTGCGAGCCTTTGCGCTCTCCCCCCTCTTCCTTCTCTCTCAACTTCGTAAGGGTGATATTAGGTATAAGTGACGGAATTGCAGTACGCGTTACTGCGATAATTATACCGGTGCAGGCGATGGATTTGTTCGAACACAGCGCGGGGCCAAGGGGTCTCGCCCTGATTCTCGCTTTTTCGTTCCGTTCGCCGCCGAAGCGTCAGCACAAAAGAATTTTACACGACTGAAAAACGCGAATATTCATATATAATTCTTTATAATGCATGTATGTTTCAGGATAAAAACCATTTGAGAAAAAGACTAGGTTTAAAAAAAAAAAAAAAAAAAAAAAGAGGAAACGCCCTACCTGCTTATTGGCAGGGCGAACCTTTCTTGGAATGAATATCAAGTAACCGTGTAACCTCGAGTCAAATTATTTTCGTAAAACGTGTTAGAAGTGAGAAATTCAAATTTATCGTTCGCGTAGTGATATAAACGTGTGTGTCCCTATTTATTCATATATATATATATATATATATATACTTCCTGGGACTAATCATAATCTTCACTGCGACTGATGCGGTTAAGAATTACTGACGAATTACGTCATCTTAATCTAGGATTACTGAGAAACGTCGCGTAAATGGACCAGGACTGCTGCAATTATAAAAGGAATCCCATCGATCTCTGTCATCAGTCGCTATTCTCAGTTTCGGAAAATTCGCGCAAGAACGCCTCGTTTCTTTTTACACGGCAAATTGATCGTTCGCACGATCGTAATCTCGCAATTTGAACTAAATTCGTAGATATGTGGATGAAACGCGTCGTGAGGTTTTTGAAAATATAGGAGAACATTAATGGCAAAGCAATTTTACTCGATTTGTTCGATGAATTATGCGGGATTTGCTTTTTTAAGTTCGCCTAAACGCGAGATCAACGAAAGTTGCGGAGTTTTTTTTTTCCACGTTATGCACGATCGACAGCTTGTCTTCTGCCCATCGAACGTTCATTCCCGTTACAGCGGTCTTGTCGGTTTGCATAAGCTAGTTGAAAATGAGCTGTCTTTGGACTTTTCCTTTCGCCTCTCGCCTGTCTTCGCGGCGCGACGGAGAGAAAAAGAAAGAGAGAGAAAGAGGGAGAGAAAGCGGGGTACGCGAGACAGCGTATCGTTCTTAGCGCAATAAACAAAAAAAAATGATATGTCTTCTTACGCATCTAGGAAGGATTAACAGCGGCTTTCTTCAGCGCGCTCGCTCGCTCGCTCGCTTGTCGCCTTTGCAAGACTTTTGATATTTCTGTGTGGGGTATAGAATTCTGGCGCTTTCCCGCGGCACACGCGACAACAAGTTAGGACCCGTATGACACTAGAAACTAGACACTACTAGAAAGTATAGTATATAGTTCGTTACGTATATATGCGGTAGAGCACGGACGAGCTACGTCGAGTTCAAGAGATGGACTCGGACGATCAATATTTGCAGATGGAGCAAAAAGTAAGAGTGAGCGATGTAACCTTCGAAAATTAATCGATTATGAAACAAGTCAAACAAGCACAGTTTTACGAAAACTTTAAGCAATGGACCAATGAATTATATATGTATATATTATAATAATTTACAATTATACAGAAAAATGTATGTAATTGTAAATTACATATATTTATATATAACTATACAATTTTATATGAATCTGTAATAATATATCTATAATAATATAATATTGTTATATATATTATATATCATGATCGAAGGCTTGCCAATAAAATTCCGGAAAATAAATATTGATCCTCCGAGAATCCTTAATACGAAAAAATAAAATTTGGTTATTGCCATGTCAACCTGCGAAAGAACGTCGATCTCTCGTTACAGGCGCGTATACATAAAAAAATGGGAATTTAAAATTAAGACAATGCTGAGAGGAATCGTCGAGATTACCGTGCCGTTTCACGACACAACGGCGGATCGCAGGTGGACACATACACACACCTCCACACACACACGCACACGCACACATACGTTCTAGCGCGCGTTACATGCTTGCTCATTCTCTCCGCGCGTCCACGACGCGCTTAGGGATGCTGCTTCGCAGGAAACCGTATTCATGTACCGCACATTCGAACGCCGAACGTACAGCTAAAATTCCCCCGTTCGCATTTTTTTCATCCAACAGTCATATCGAGTCCACCCCGAGTTGGGTGGAACTGCATTTATAGAGCTAAACATCTTAGAGACATTTTTATTTTCGGGGAGTTATTAACGTGAACGGGGGGGTATCGCCGATACGTCGGTATTCTTAAAACGTTTGCCGGATATAAAAAATGTAAATTTCGATCACGCACCGCACACATACGCACACACACACATATATTTTCTCTCCCTCCGTGTGTGGCTCCGTGAGCGTGTGACACGGGCGGATCGCTCGCGTTCCCTTGAACAAGCACGCGCGTTAATTCTCGAGAAGTCGGTCGGGTGTACAGAAAGGCAACGCAATGAGAAGTCGGAAGGATAAACAGGAGAAACGGAGAAGTTCTCCTCTCACGTTCCCCCGCGCTTTTTCTTTTTTTTCGAGTTTTTAAGTTGCTCGGAATGTGGGGGGATGAGCTTCGATTTACGCGACGCGTGTTTTATCGGGATGTGGGGTGTCCGGAAGGCAACATTCCGACCGACTATCGAGTGAATTTTCTCCTCGAATTGACGACAATTCACCTTCATTGGTCCTCTCGAGCGCGCTTGAACGGGATCTAACGCAAGCGATTAAAAAAAATATATATATAAACTGCAACGGAGATTCGCGAGGCTAATTACGCGTTATTACAACTTGTAAACAAATAGCACTCGATACCGTAATTAACGCTATTGAAGCTTAAATTACGAAACGCGACGCAATTTTGTGGATCTGAACAAAATTATGTAATGCGTAGATAAAAAGATTTCCTCGCGCGTTCCGTTGTTACATCTGAGAAAAATAAAAAACGTACAGTGGCAAACGCATCTTAGCAAACCTCTCTTCGCACGCACGCACGCACGCACGCAACGCGCGCCGCAACACGACACACGCGCATCCATCGAGATAAGTTTCATTCGGACAGATCGCCAATTTGCATTTCGTTAGAGCTCGTCTTTTGCGATCGTATGTGCAATCTCTCGCAGTGAGCCACATTTTAAATTTTCGCAAGTTCTATATCTGGAAATGACTATTATTGAGTCTTCACAGCGAGCGCATATTCGAACTTCTCTCTTTGATTATCGTGAGAAATTGGAACGGAAATGTCTGCTCGTTAGAAAGGAGCACATTCGAGAGAAAAAAAATAATAATGTAAACGCCAATAATTCTGCCGAAACACATGCATATGTCGTGTAGTTCTCAATTTTATTAATTTTGAAACATAAACTACTTTCAACAATTCATACCTTGCCAATAATAACATACGCTTTCTAACAATGTATATTGAACATCTTAAAAATAACAAGACTAATAAACAAATCTCGTCGATCCTCCGACACTGGTGTAGAAGTATATGTAAATAAGAAAACGTTATACCAATCAACTAAAAGCGCGCAACTTGTTCGTAGCAAAATCTGATCTACGCTGCAGCCGCATTCCACGAATGTACACCGCGAAACGTAATTTTCAATTCCAATTAAAAAATTTAACCTGTCTCTTAGGCAAATTTGTCAATTGCAAGATTATATTTCGCATTTCGTATTTCGGGGTTTGGTTATTCCCAGAAATTCATTCTACAATCGTTAGACTTATTTGTCGTTCTTCGAATGTGTCGAAATATCTAGACCTCGTTTCCTAGCCGGTCGCTCTCCCATTCACTTATCATATCATAAGTATGTTTATTGTTTATGAGATGTGTATATAAAAAAATATGAATCGTCTCGTTTTCTTTCTATTAGAGGTAGATACGCAGGAAACAGAAGCAATATTCTTACGTTACATTTTTTCCATTTTCCCCCCTTTCTTTTTTGGATGCATTTGACCATTTATGCGCCAGGTTGTCTCTCTCGCGGTTTAAAAGCAAAATCCTCCCTCTCTGAAATTCACGCGTTCGTTTTGAATGTAGATCACTTTAAAAATCAGACTTCACAAAGTGCACAGCGTAATAATCGTAACCATCACACGTTAGAGCACACTTGGGTAAAAAATGATCATGATAAATTGCCGCAAGAGAGAGAATAAATGAATTTCGGATTAAACACGGACCTACAGATATTTTATAAAATAGTTACGTGGCATCTGGTGCAATAATCCAACAATTTCTACCTACCGGCACTTAAGGTGCCAACTAATTTTAATTTTACTTACATACATTTCTATAATATAATAAAATAATTAGCCGGTCTATATATATGTATATATACTACAAAGACACAAGAGCCTATAACAGTAGGAAGTTACAATTTTTTCCCTTACCTGACGATATACACTTTTTTTATTGCAAAAGAATTGTTCTACATTTTGTTAAGTCCAAACAAAACTAACACTGGTTTTGTACGCGCACACGTATATGTATAAGGGTGTTTACGCAAATATATACAATTACTGGATTGAAAGACAAACTATATTTAAAAAAATGGAACGTTAATGGAAAGTTTGCAATATCTGCATATACTATTTTATGTACATAAATTCGATAATGCAGAGTAGCAATTAACAAATAATTAATGAGCGTTAAAACATTAATTGAAGCGTTATAAACGAGAACCAAGTAAATATCCGACTTCGACTTGTTCTTTCTTTTTGATAGGAAATGCGCCGTAACCTAACGGAACGTTGAATCTCTTGGACTAATTCCGTCGTTTTGCTAAATTGCTTTTATTGCGTCTCGCTATTTCTCTCAAAACGTAAGACGGTAAGACGCTGGACGTTCTTCGAACTTGATATCCTCCGCTTACGCCGTGACACTCAGGTACAATGAGGTCGTACGTTCACAGCTATTCCCATCTTGATCACCTGCATTCGGCCAGTTTCAGCGTCGTTATTTTCAACGGAAAGATGATTCTTGACCACCGACTGTGAACATCTTGCATCAACGGAGTATCTCAGCCAAGAGATGACGCGGGTATTCAACGACACGGATTCACGTGAAATAGCAACGCAACGATCGGCATTCCCGTAACGCGCAGTAGTAGGTTTCTCGATGGCTGCGGCGTTTCGCGCTAGTGTACATCGCCGGCTTGGCGTCAGTCAGAACTGCTGCTGCTATTTCCGAAATACTCGCCAGCGTCGCCGCGACATATTGGACACGTTCGGTTAGACTGTGAAAACAAATTCGTTTTTGCAGAAAGTAATTGGGATGTAATCTCGATTAAGTTGAGATGGAGGGGGAGTACATTGGGTGACTCACCTTAAGCCACTTGTCGATGCACTTAGAATGAAATTCGTGAGAGCACGGTAGAACACGTAGAGATTGGAGGGCCTCGAAGTCGCACATACACACGACGCAGTTGGTCTGATCGCCCTGGTGTGTCTCCGCGTTGAATTTGTATGAGGGCAGCTGCTCGACTTCCGCGCGAGTCAAGCCCCGCGGCTTAGCCTCGCCCGTCTTTCGGCCAAGGACAGCAAGCCTCGTAATTCTCCGTGACCGAGTCGGGCGAGGACAGTTCGGCCTGATTGTAGGGAGACAGCGGTGGATTGCTGAACATCGCACTAAAAGCAAAATATCGCGTGTAGATTAAAACAAGCATTTCGCGCGCCTTGGAATTATAATGATTACGCGCAAGCTATACGTACAGGAAGTGTAGTAAATATCCCGGATAAGCCATGGGTAATTGAGTCGCGTTCCTCCATCTGTTGAATCTTGGCCGTCGTAGGACGTTGGACGTTAGCCGTCGGTTTCTGTTCTGTACAATATCCAATTGACTGTTTCGCGTCTCCGACAGAAAATATGGGCGCGCGGTGTCGTCACCTGCGTAAGAGCCGGCGGGGAATATGAGTGTGGTAACGGCAATGGTGCACCAGCCGTGGCACCACTCTGTGGTGATGATGGGACTCTATCAGTTCGAGCTCAACTTCTCTCTAGAAACGCAAACGTGAAAAAAGAACATTAGCAGTTGCGCTAAAATATCGTAGTCTAACGAAGAATTATGACGTTTAGTGTTCGACGTATGTACATGCCGATAACCAAACGTAATGTGTTTTCTAAAGATTCAAACTAATGACATTTAGTCATTTAGTCATAATCTTTAGAAATTGAACAATGTATGCAAAATAAATCCTCTATAACAATCTATAACAGAGCGGTATTCTTAGTCCGATTTTATATTTAAGATTGTTCGAAGGACAATCTCAAAATGTTGTATAGTTAATTGAGTGGATCATCTAGACCATCCAAAACCAGACTTAGAACAATCTTAAATACAAAATCGGAAAACCGTCCTAAGATGTTCCAAATTCACCTGCTGAGACAATTGATGATGCGCGGTGTAATCGGTGTGGAAGGGCGGGTGGACCCGCGGTGTGCAAACCTGCAACACAAACCGGCTGGTGGCGCGGTATCCTCTGGGAGCAGCACCCACCAAAGAACCGACTATTCCGTGACTCGGATGCGTTTGGCTGAATGGGCAGCGGAATAATGACTGTGATGATGCGTTACCTGTTATGCGAATAGACAGTGTATGTAGTAAATTACAAAATTTATCTAAAAAAAATACCCTAATTAAGAGATTATGACAGAATGCAGTTCGATAAGGGCCGATTTTGTTTAACCGTAAGAAAATAAAAACA
>JASTWP010002136.1:0-49653 GCA_030770255.1 Temnothorax ravouxi | reverse complement strand
AAAACCATTTTTTTATTCAAGTTCTGAATGCACCCCGAAGAGTTCTAGAGTTCCTTATTAATTTTATTAATAGTTCTGGCGAATAAAGTTAAAAAAACCGTTAATGAATCTTGGGGGTGCTAACTTCACAAAATGAAATCACTAAATCAGCGATAACAATAAAAGTATTAAAAATATTTAATTTTGCCATTAGGATTTCTTTTAGAACTCTTGAGGTGCTACCCAGAACTCTCAACAGAACTCCTAAAACTGAAAAAAATATTTTTTTCATTTTACTCAAAAATCGAATATATCGAGAACTTTTTGTATAAAGGTCTCAGGGCTTCGGGCATTAACAGTTATTGACAGAACTCGAAAGGTGCTACCCAGAACTCACAGCAGAACTCCCAGAACTTTAAAAAAGTTTTTTTTATTATACGAAAAATCGCGAGAACTTTTTGTATATCGGTCGTAGCGCTTCGAGCCGTGATAGTTTTCGGTAGAACTCGTGAGGTGCTACCCAGAACTGTCACAAAATTGCCCGGTTTACGAAACAAAAATTTTATCCTTCGGAACTTAAAAATTTTTCGACCCGACATGTGAAAAATCGCGAGAACTTTTTATATATCGGTCGTAGCGCTTCGAGCCGTGATAGTTTTCGGTAGAACTCGCGAGGTGCTACCCAGAACTGTCATAAAATTGCCCGGTTTACGAAACAAAAATTTTATCCTTCGGAACTTAGAAATTTTTCGACCCGACATGTGAAAAATCGCGAGAACTTTTTATATATCGGTCGTAGCGCTTTGAGCCGTGATAGTTTTCGGTAGAACTCGTGAGGTGCTACCCAGAACTGTCATAAAATTGCCCGGTTTACGAAACAAAAATTTTATCCCTCGGAACTTAGAAATTTTTCGACCCGACATGTGAAAAATCGCGAGAACTTTTTATATATCGGTCGTAGCGCTTCGAGCCGTGATAGTTTTCGGTAGAACTCCTGAGGTGCTACCCAGAACTGTCATAAAATTGCCCGGTTTACGAAACAAAAATTTTATCCCTCGGAACTTAGAAATTTTTCTGATTAAAGTTCTCGCGATTTTTCACATGTCGGGTCGAAAAATTTCTAAGTTCCGAGGGATAAAATTTTTGTTTCGTAAACCGGGCAATTTTATGACAGTTCTGGGTAGCACCTCACAAGTTCTACCGAAAACTATCACGGCTCGAAGCGCTACGACCGATATATAAAAAGTTCTCGCGATTTTTCACATGTCGGGTCGAAAAATTTCTAAGTTCCGAGGGATAAAATTTTTGTTTCGTAAACCGGGCAATTTTATGACAGTTCTGGGTAGCACCTCACGAGTTCTACCGAAAACTATCACGGCTCGAAGCGCTACGACCGATATATAAAAAGTTCTCGCGATTTTTCACATGTCGGGTCGAAAAATTTCTAAGTTCCGAGGGATAAAATTTTTGTTTCGTAAACCGGGCAATTTTATGACAGTTCTGGGTAGCACCTCACGAGTTCTACCGAAAACTATCACGGCTCAAAGCGCTACGACCGATATATAAAAAGTTCTCGCGATTTTTCACATGTCGGGTCGAAAAATTTCTGAGTTCCGAAGGATAAAATTTTTGTTTCGTAAACCGGGCAATTTTATGACAGTTCTGGGTAGCACCTCGCGAGTTCTACCGAAAACTATCACGGCTCGAAGCGCTACGACCGATATATAAAAAGTTCTCGCGATTTTTCACATGTCGGGTCGAAAAATTTTTAAGTTCCGAAGGATAAAATTTTTGTTTCGTAAACCGGGCAATTTTGTGACAGTTCTGGGTAGCACCTCACGAGTTCTACCGAAAACTATCACGGCTCGAAGCGCTACGACCGATATACAAAAAGTTCTCGCGATTTTTCGTATAATAAAAAAACTTTTTTAAAGTTCTGGGAGTTCTGCTGTGAGTTCTGGGTAGCACCTTTCGAGTTCTGTCAATAACTGTTAATGCCCGAAGCCCTGAGACCTTTATACAAAAAGTTCTCGATATATTCGATTTTTGAGTAAAATGAAAAAAATATTTTTTCAGTTTTAGGAGTTCTGTTGAGAGTTCTGGGTAGCACCTCAAGAGTTCTAAAAGAAATCCTAATGGCAAAATTAAATATTTTTAATACTTTTATTGTTATCGCTGATTTAGTGATTTCATTTTGTGAAGTTAGCACCCCCAAGATTCATTAACGGTTTTTTTAACTTTATTCGCCAGAACTATTAATAAAATTAATAAGGAACTCTAGAACTCTTCGGGGTGCATTCAGAACTTGAATAAAAAAATGGTTTTTTGAAAGATGGGGTGCTAACTTCACAGAGGTCTTAGTATCAGACAGTCCGCAATACAGAACGGTCATAATGACAGGAGCAGAACCCGTATAGGTGTAGAATTATTTACATAAAGAAAGAGAATTGGGGGCAAGGTGCAGGCTATGTAACACACTAATTATAGCAAATAGTCAAACTACCTTGAGAGTAAATATAAGAATTCACATACAACGTAACCACGAAGAACTTTCTGAAGATCTTAGAGACGACCTTCGACTACCTGCAAAGCTAACGGAAAATTTCATTTTATCAAATTATTACGGAATATGTCGTGATTGTGGTAAAGCGCCAGACTCGTAACCCCGAGGGGACCGGGTTCGAGTCCACCTGATCACAGGAATTTTTATATTCCAAACTGCACCCCCCGCACGAGTGGGGCTCGTGCAGAGAAACTGAACTATCTTTTCAGGAGATATTAAATTTAAAATTGGTCGTCAAGCTTGGGGAGCTTGGGAGTTTTAGGTGTTGTGGAAACGTTAAATTAGTTGTTAGAATGTACTTTAGCCTTGTTATAGGCGTTAAACTAAATTGTGTACAAGATATCAAGAGGTTATATGGACATAAATACAAATGTCCTAACCGGCGTCGACGTGTGTAAGTACACATTCAAGTTAATTAATCTAAAAGTTGCAAGTAAAGATAAAACAATTAATAGCAAGAAAAAATTCAACAAATAAAAATTTGATTTAAATAACGATATAAAGGTTATTTGCAATTTCGAACATAAACGTACATTTCCAATCATAATAAGGAGAAATTTTTCATATATTTGCATATCATCATTTCAATGACGTAACAGTCAGATTTAGGCCTATAATTTCCCTCTCTTGCGGTGATAGTTTTTTCGTGGATGGTTTACTGACGACAACAGTACAAGGTATATACGTGGGGAAAAAATAATCATGGTCAATTATGTAATTCTGAACGTACGGAAGAATTCCTAGAGAAGCCACAATAAATTAAATTCACAGGCGTTAAAATAGTTACGGTAGCTAGACCTAGGCCTCCCCCAAAGTTATGTTGCTGACATTAAAGCTGAAGACATTGAAGCTGAAGCTAAGGTTTCATCATTATGCTCATTCAAAGAGATTGAAGAATTAAGAAAATCAAACAAGAAATTTCAAGAACAAATTAAAAAATTTTAACGTTAAGGCATCAAAAATTAACGTCAAGGCATCGAGAATTAAGAAAATCAAACAAGAAACTTCAAGAACAAATTGCACAGTTAACATCAAGGCTTAATGAGGTTGAACAAAACAGGATGATAATAAAATAAAAATCAGAGCGTTCACAAATATAATGTTGATATTAGTATTACGAGAAGACGCACGAGAAATGAGAAAACTAATTAACAAATTTGTATTTAAGACATACCGCTGGAAACTACGCGGGCACGACGAATAACCTTATCCAAATTGAAAAGTGACTGTTTAACAAAAAAAGAAATAAAACAGATAAATTTTTTAGAAAAAAAACCTTGAAAAATATGAATTATCTATAAAATCTCTGGACGATGATATAAGTTTAATTATTAAAAACAGGAATAAAATTGCGCATTGCAAACGCGGGAAGGTCGACGAAATTTTGAAAGAATTTTATGACTGGAGTATTTTCAGCTTCAATGGCAAGCTTCAGCTTCAATGGCCAGGTTTATGAACAAATCTTCGGTAGCCCTATGGGCTCTCCACTCTCTGCAATCGCAGCAGAGATCGTAATAGACGACTTAGAAACGTATTGCTTAAATGTACTTGATTTTGAAATTCCAATTTTCTGTAGATATGTGGACATTTCGCGATAATACCGAGATTGCAAATAAACCATACGCTCGACGTATTCAATAACTACCATCCACGGCTGAAATTCACGCACGAAATTGAAAATAATGGCTCACTTCCGTTTCTAGATACTTTGGTCATTAGAGACGGCGGCCGGCTGATTACTAATTGGTATAGGAAACCGACTTTTTCAGGGCGTTACATCATTTACTTTTCCAGCCACCCATTCAATTATAAAATTAATATAATAAGTAGTCTTCTTGACCATGCAATATTATTGTCGAATGAGCGCTTCCACAGATCTAACATTAACACCGTTAAGAAAATCTCATTGCACGATGATGCAAGCTGCATTGAACGGACACCTGTTGCACGCGCGTTCGAGCGATCAATCAATACCACGTGATAATGCACTACATGCAGTCTTACATGGTTCTGTCAATAAATGTCTGTAATACGAAAGTCTGTAAGCCCATCAATTGGTTAAAAATACGAACAGCAAAGTTTAATATCATAATGGACTAAAGGACGTTAACTCTAATTTGATTCTTTATTTAACTCTATTTTGTTGTTAACAAATAAAATGAATAAATTAGTTACAAACATAAAAGAAATGAAGTCATATTTCGTTATAAATTTTGTTTAAAATATCTAGAACTTTTAACAAATTTCCAATCTTTTATAAATAAGGAAAATTATTAACTATTTATTTGCCGAATTAGTTGCATTTAAATATAAATTAATTTGACTACAAATTAATCATTTTCGATATTCTATGTGATTAATTGAGATTAAATTTTTCGAAAATTTTTAAGATTTCTTTACATTATGTATTTGGAACATTTCTTTCATATAATTTTAAAATGATTTAAAGTGCTTGATAGCACGTGACTATTATTTTGTTAAATCAAGATAATTATTTATTTACTAAAATAAGAAATTCTAAAACTGTTTGTTATTTTTTATATTGTAAAATAACAGTTATTTCTTGCATTTTTCATTTAACCTATGAAATTGATAAAATGCTATTATTTCTCTGATATAAAAAAGTAAAGCATATAGAATTTTTGTTTTCATATCATTTTGTACTTTTATTTATTTTTGTTTATTTTTGTTTATTAGTTAGTTTTAATAAATAGTAAGTATATATTTAAAAATAGTAAATTAAAATGGAAGTCCGTTATACGATATGTTCTAAAATAATGAAAGGTAACTTGATAAAGTATCATATGCAGCATGCGCATAAAGTACCTGTCTTACACCTACTTATACTTGTGCTGTAAGTTTATGCAGTCGGACGTTTAATAGTATAAATTCTCTTCGAAATCATTTTAGAAACTGTCACAATAAATAAAAGTAGTGGAAGAGAGTAAAAATATAAACCACGATTTTATTCCAATAATTGATCCAATTGATCGTATTACATCTGATGAGACTTGAACAATTTATGATTGTTGAGGAAAATATTTTACAAAATGAAGAGGAAAATATAACTGAAAGAAATAAAACATTATGTTTTAAAACTGCTTTGAAAACTGAGATTTCTCTTTATGGAGACACAAAACTAAGTCGCAGTCAGGCTGAACAAATAATAACGTTATTTAATATGTATTAAACGATAATTTTATGAATTCTCTAAAAGAAATAATTATAAAATCTGTTCATAATTCTGCCGTAGACGAAATCCAAGAGCAATTTCATCATCTTCAATCAAGCTTTCTTCAAATAGATACCAAATATAAATGTTTTAAAGAATTACGAAAACGGCAGGTTATCTTATAAATACAAAAAATATGATTTTTGGTTACCGAGAAGAATCAAATTCAAATGTTATTAACCAAGTAAAATTTTATGGTTTTGTTATTCCAATAGATTTGGTTTTACATAAATTTTTCGAAATTCTTGATGTGTTTGCCAAAACAATAAAATCTTACTTTTCTTCCTTCTCCCTCCTCTTAAAGTAAAATAATTACAATTAATTTAATTTATATACAAAATCTAAGAGAAACTTTAACTAAAACCAAAAAAAAAGGTAAATTATTGTTAATAATTTCAATGAAATTTTTATGACTTTCTAATTGAAGTAAAATAAAATAAACTTCTAATTTATTACTTACGATAAATTTAACAATCATATTACTTTAAAATTTAATTATAAACTCTAATTTCAAATCAAATTAACGTTATTATATTATTAATTTTATTTTTTAAATATTATCTAAACTAATTAACTAATTAAATGTAGTTTTAAAAAAAACATATTTTTATTTAAAAAATACTATTTTATATTTTTATTTTAAAATTCACTTATTTTCATATATTATTTCATATGTTATAAAAATATTTTAAATTTTCGGGAATAAACTATCAAATAAATAAACTATTTTTAAGTTAATAATTAAAAAATTTATACAATATTTAATAAATAATAGTTCTAAAATTAATGTTATGAATGGTTATAAATATTGTCTATTAATCAGTGTAAGAGATATGTGAGAACATAAAAAAAATTATAAATGTTTCGTATTCCTCATATTTGTTACGGCTCGAGCATGTACAGCGCGATCATTATGTCCAGTCATACATCGTTAAGAACGATCATTTGAAAGCGATCGTTAGATTTCGTCAATTCTCGGAACCTCAGGTGTCCAAAGGATATTATGTAAAGTGGACATATAACATCAACAGAGTAATCCAATACTATTAAAAAATATTATATAATATTCTCGGAATATTCTAATAAATTATTTTAATTTTTAAAAATATTAATACAACATTCTAAGAATACTGTGTGCTTATAGGGTAAGTACAAAATGACTTATCTTATCTGAGTATAAAATACTCACATAAGTGAGTGACTCAGATAACTTGAGTGTAAATGGAAAGCAACTAATGAATTATGTGATAAAATTTAGTTCGTATTTTTGTATTTGTTTAAATTGTAGTTTTAAATTTATTTATTCTTAACAGGTTTCCGAAAACGAAAAATTTCGTAAGAAAATGGCTGGATTTCTGTGGAATTACAGTAACTGGTCTTAAAAACATCCACAAAATTATGCTCCGATCATTTTAAAGAAAAAGAAAATAATTCGAAGAGTTGGACGATCGGTCACAAAACTAGATGCCATACCTACAATTGCAAAAAAGAAAAAAGAAGAAGACTCATAAAAAAACTCAGGACAAAGTGGACACTATCGAAGATCCCACTACAAAAGGTAAAAATTACTACATTTATATGTCTTGAAATAAATTGTAATTGATAAATTAATTGATTATTATAGACGTTGAAAACCTAATTAATGACGGAATCATAACCGAGGATATAATCGTAATTGACGAAAGTTTGTTGATTGACAAAGGTCCAACTACAAGTTCGTAAATTTTTAACTTTTGACAGTGGAATAGGCCTACTGAGAAAAATGGACCAAAAATGGCTCGCTTTCTCCGATATTAAGAAAAAAGTTTTAAACACTTGCACAAAATTGTGTGCAAATCATTTTGAAAAGAATTTAATAATTAAAAGAGTTGGGCGCTCTGTTCTTATACCTAATGCCGTCTCTAAACGAAGATCCTACACTAAAAGGTAAAAATTACTACATTTATGTCTTTAATTCAAATAAATTGTAATTGATAAATTAATTTATCAATGTAGATGTCGACAACATGGTAATCAGTGGATGGAATCATCACGGAGGATACAATAGTGATTGAAAATTTTATTGAGGACAAAAGACTTGTGACTCGATCAAAGGAAAATACAAAAACAGACGATTCAAAGGCAGAAAATATTAACCTAAGTAATGCCGAAAATAAAAAGGCAGGCGGTGATTCGACATATTCCTTGTGGTTGAAAAAGCAAGACTAAATTTATTTATTACATTTTTAATGATTGTATTAATTTGTTTGTATTAATTTATTTGTATTTAAATTAATAATAAAACTAATCAGCACGTTTTCAAATATGTATTATAGAGAGAAAATGTTTATTTTTGAAGGTTTGCAGGTGGTATCTCAACATAGAAATGTACTTAAATTACAATAATCAAATAATACAAGTCATATAAATTTACTTAATACCAACATTAAAACATGTAAGATATTCAAAAATATTATCAAGATCAAAGTATCGCTCCTGCTACTTAAAGTTTGGAAAATTTTGGCGTTTTGCAACATTGATGAAGCAGTTCTAAAAAGTTGTACTAAGTTATGTTCGGACCATTTTAAAAAGGATGACATAATTCAAAAGAGCTCAATCGTTAAACGTAATGCGATTCCAAGCATTGTTAAGAAAAAAAAAAAGAGGAATGCTGACATACATAATAATATAACTGAGGGAAACTTCCAGAGTGTGGCTGAAGATCCTGTAGTAAAAGGTAAAAATTACTACATTTATGTCTTTAATTACAATAAATTGTGATTAATAAATTAATTTATCAATGCAGATGTCGACAATTTGGTCATTAATGATGGAATAATCACAGAAGAAACTATTGTAATTGAAGACAAAGGACTTGCTCCGGCTATTTAATTTTATAATTGTACATATTGTAAATTTTTTTTAATTTTACATATTGTAAATTTTTTATTTGACAGTGGAATAGGCCTACTGGGGAAACCACTTAAAAAAAAAACGCATCAACAATAGTACCTCAACGGTGCCGCTGTGATGTGAAAATCTATTGGCATTGAACATATACTATAATGTTCCTTTCTAGTCGTTACATCGAATATTAAATTAACAGAGAATCGATGTAACGACTTAGTTTCTCCGTCAATTATTGAATTTCAACGACCAAGTTTATTTTTTCACACTAATAAAGGCTATATTTAGGCCGAAACGTCTGTATTTGTATTGTTTATAATATAATTTTAGCACAAAGATCTTGCTTGTTCGCCAGCCCTCTTATTTAAAATTTGTTTTGTATAAAACAAACATTATTAATTTATTATTTATATGTAAGCGGGCGATATGTTGCGTCTCACATTACCATTTTTTTCAAATACATTAGAATTCATTTCGGGCATTATTTTTGCACATTACTTAATAAATACATCAAATTAATGAAGACGTGTGTTTCTCTTAATTGTACAAGAATGGAATTAGTGGTGTTACCGGTGGCGATAAACGAAAAGGATATACGCACAAAGACAGAAATGTAAGCGGGTTATCTTAATCGATGTAACGACTTAATTTCTCCGTTAATACTCGATGTAACGACTTAGTTTCTCCGTCAATTATTGAATTTCAACGACTAAGTTTATTTTTTCACACTGATGAAGGCCATATTTAGGGACGAAAACTTCTGTATTTGTATTGTTTATAATATAATAATTTTAGCACAAAGACCTTGCTTGTTCGCCAGCCCTCTTATTTAAAATTTGTTTAATATTGTACATTTTTGTTTTTTATAAATTAAATAAACGCTAACGGCAAGCACCTTCATTAATGCGGTCCTTGAACTTTATTATTCATTTCTTATTGTTTTATTGTTGTGTGATTAAGGATATTAGCGCGCGATTTCACGGTAAAGGATAGGATTCAATGTGCAAGTAAAGTGCGGATATAAAGAAGAAGAAAAGTCTGTTAATACTTGACGGAGAAACTAAGTCGTTACATCGATTCTCTGTTAATTTTATACTCGATGCAACGACTTAGTTTCTCCGTCAATTATTGAATTTTAACTATCAAATCTCTTATTTAAAATTTGTTTTATATAAAACAAACATTATTAACTTATTGTTTAAAAAATAGACAATGCGCCCCTATTTCAGTTAAATATGTTTTAAGACTGTAACCAGTTTAAGTTAAAGTATTTCCAGTTATATATGTTTTAAGACTGTGACTAGTTCAGGTTTAAGTATTCAGCAAGAGAGAGTTGACGTAGGGCTACGTCAATTGTCCCTATTTCATGTTCAAGTATTCTGCGAATGACAATTGACGTAGCCCTTACGTCAACTCTCCCTCGCTGAATACTTAAACCTGAACTAGTCACAGTCTTAAAACATATATAACTGGAAATACTTTAACCTGAACTGGTTACAGTCTTAAAACATATTTAACTGAAATAGGGGCGCATTGTCTATTCCGCCCGTTCAACGATCCTCTGTCCGACATCGTTCGATAGAGAAATGTTAATTTTGCGATTGTTACTGTTCATTAGACGTAGTTCTACGTGTTTGCGGCACAGTTGTTACTGTGCCTGTTTGATTTTTTCATTCATAAATTTTTTTTATAGAAATAAAACAATAATTTTTCTATATTTACTTTTTAATATTTCATAGTATCTAACATTTAAAACATAATTAAAGAATATTTTTCTTTTTTCTCAAATCATGTCTTTTAATTTTTGTCGATGATTTGGAAGATTGTTTTATCTTATAAACCATGCTTATTATTTTGTAGATTCCTCTTCGGTATTCTTATCGCTGATTTCTATTTGAATTTCCTTGCTTAAAAAAATTAAGTTATACGTACTGTTCTATCGCAAAATTCAATGCAGCGTTTACTAAAAGGAATTTAGCTAAACTTTCAAACGCTACTACATCGAAACGGTAACAAATAGAAAGTTCGGTCGGGATTTTTCATAAAGGGGACTCCTTAAGCTTTAAAATGAAATGTCATTTATTAGTCTACGATTATTAGTTTCAAAGATCTAAACGTTCAAAGTGTGACATATTTTCGTTGCATCGTTGCATCCGTGGATACCTCCCATACCGCGGAGAAAGACGTAGTTCTACGTCAATATGTATATATTTAACACATTTATTACATCTCTTATTACAAGATCATGTTTATTTTTGTTTGTCACGTTTATTATTGCAGGATCTTGAAACCATATTTAAAAAATCTGAAAAAGGCCAATTTGTGTTGGGTGTATACAGAAACGAAGGCAGATTAAACAACGATTTAAGAAATAAGCTTGCAAAAATAATTGTCAGTAATGAGCTGTCACCTAATATAAACTACACTCTTAATAACAACAGAGTATCCTTCTTGAGCAAACATATAAAAAAATTGTCTATTAAAACTTCCTACTGAAGAAAAGGTTAATTCAGTTTATGTATAATATAGTAAAAAAATGATATAACAATATAATTAAGTTATAGTATACTTGCTAATCTTTTGTTTCTAATTATTTTGTTAATTTTATTTTACAGAGTGTGTAGTATATAAAAAATGAGAAAGGTGAGTCACAAGGTAAAGGAAAAATTTTAACAAGATACTACGCAACGCGAAGAAAACTTATCAAGGCAGGCTTGATCAATGTGAAGGCTTCGACTGCTGAAAATAATAGTAAACTTCGTTTAAGTAAGTTTTAGTGTTGTTAGAGATTAATTTAATAATATTTATATTATCTAATAAGAAAATGTTTTCAAGTAAAAAATATCATTTTTATTTAACATTGCATTTGTCTATTTTTTTAGATGAGTTAAATGACGATGACATTGACGGATATGAAGAATATTTATTATGGTTGAAAAATAATTCTAATCCATGGCACAAAGTTAGTGACTACTGGTCTTTGACTTCTAAAAAACGACTTAAAATTTTGCATCAAGTAATCAATCTTGTCATGAATATATGGATCAGTTTCCAGCTTTCTCTGATCCATTAGGCTATCTGTTAGTGAGTACATCATATTATTTTAATATAAAGAATACAAATCGTTATTTACTATTATAAATATATATTGTATTTTCTGTTTGTATGTATGTGTATGTATAATGTACGCGCACACGCGTATGCAGTTGTACAAGATACATAAATAATATAATATAAATAAATTTGTTTTTTTTTTTTAAGCTGGAACAAGATTTTGAAATATTATATCCGGAATGCAATTTGAAATTTTATGTTGCTTATGTTGGTCCATCTTTTGATGAAATCAGTCAGTGCTTTGTTTCAATCAATCAATTCAGGTATGAGGTAGAGTCACCATTGAAAGCCGTGGACTTCGCTTTCAAGTCATGTAATGTTCTAAACATTAAATATCCTCCCGAAGTAGGACAGCTCTTCATGTTTCTACAGAGAGCTATATATAATATTGAAACTGTGTGGGATAAGCAAAAAAACTCTCAACTTACTACTAGTGTTCTTGCTGCAATTCAAGAATACAAATTACTTTAATTATAATTAAATAGAACTCATAATTAAGTGGTCCAGATAGCATCATGCCTACATGCTTTTTATGTAAAAAGACATAAACCTCTGTCAACGGTCTATTGACACATTTTAGCATAATACATTATGCTAGTTCATTTACAGTTTTTAAATGTGGTGAAACTGGATGCCATCGAATATGGTCATCGTGGAATTCTTTGCGAAAACATTTACTTGGATCTTGTCATAATTTTCCTGCTTGGTTCTTTTAAACAAACCTCTTCCTAAGCATATTAAATTGAATGAAAAACAAAATTGTAATGAACTTGTTGACGAAAGTATAACGACTAACTCTGATGTGTCATTAGAAGAAGTTTCTGTTAATAAACAATTAACTCTTACCGAATTTAAGTGTCTTATAACAGATCACAATAATGCTTTTGTTGCAAAATTATACAATAAACCTTTAATCCCGCGAAATCATATTCAGTCTATTATTGAAGACAGTACATTTCTCATAAATAGTCATGTTTCCATTTTGAAAGAAAAAGTTGTTTTAACTTTAAGTACTGCATTTGATTCTGATGATAAAATAGTGACAGATATTATATCTATGTTTGATTGTCTAAAAAATCCATTCGATCATCTTACAACTGAGTATCAACGTTTAGCATATTTTAAATTGTCTGGTAATTGTATAGCTCCTGTTCAGTATCTTATAGGCAAAAGAAGAGTACGTAAAAATACTGGATTATTTATTGCTGAAAAAATTAAAGACGTTTATGGTTATTTCATACCTTTGAAGACAAGTATTACAGAAATTCTTTGAACTGCCTGATACTTTTACTGCTACAATGTATTATATTAATTCACTTAAAGAATTATCGGATAATATAAAGAATTTTATTCAATCTAAACTTTGGCATAAAAAAAAGTTTTGAAAATAATGCTATTGTCCTACCACTTTTTCCACTTTTTGTTTATTACAATAATTGGCAAACAAATAATCCATTAGGATCTCATTTTGCTTCTATTGGAGGAGTATATTGTTTTTGCCCCTGTTTGCCACCTGAGTGTGTATCTCGTTTAGAGAATTTTTTCTTAACCCTTTTGTTTCAGTTTCAGGATCGCAAAGAATTTGGAAACAAACAAACATTTGCACCTTTAATTAAAGAACTTAATTTTTTAGAACAGAATGGAATTACAATTACTGTAAATGGTGATATTTATAAAATCTACTTTGTATTAGGTTTGCTATTTGGCGACAATTTAGGAATCCATGCCATGTGTGGATTTATTCAAAGTTTTCGAGCTAACTATGCATGCAGATTTTGTAAATTACATCGTACTATTTATCAAACTACCACCCTTGAAGATGAATCTGTTCTAAAGAACACGTACATCTTATGCAATTGATGTAGTTTTAGATAACAGTTCAGTTACTGGAATTACAGAAGAATGTGTCTTCAATGCAGTCAATTCATTTCATGTAATAGACAATGCTTATGTTGACATTATGCATGATGTTATGGAAAGTATTGCTCACTATGATATGATACCAATAATAAGTCATTTTATTGAAATAGGTGATTTTAATTTGTCTGATCTTAATTACAATGTGTAAATGTTTGATTATGGCCCTATTGCGCAAAACAAGCCACCTTCTATTGCTAATGATTTTGCAACAAAAACCAAACTTAAAATGACAGCATCAAAGATGTTAATCTTTTGTAGACTTTTTTGGAATAATTATAGGGCATCGTGTAAAATCATATAACGATGAATTTTGGAAATTGTATTTGCTATTAAAAGAAATTATTGAAGTTTTGCACAGCAGATCAGTGTCAGAGGAATCTGTTTCTGCATTTAAAGTATTAGTTTTGGAACATCATAATTAGTACATGAAATGTACGAACCAACATTTAAAACCAAAACATCACAATCTTATTCATTATGCGCGTGTTATGATGCTATCTGGACCACTTATTTCATTATCTGTGATGAGACTTGAGAGTTTTCATAAAAATCTTAAGAAAATTTCTAATGTTGTAATGTCAAGAAAAAATATACTGCTCTTTCCATTGCTACTCGGCATCAGCTTTCGTTTTGTTATAAACTTATGGCTCAGGAAAGTATTATTCCAAACATTCACAGATAGGGTCAAAAAAGAACATTAATATTAGTAAGCATGATTGTTTTCATCTTTTTGCACCATCGTTGCCAAATGATATAATTGATAATCAATACTCTTTTGTTGCTAGCTGGGTTAATTATAAAGGCACTCAATATCAACCCAGAATGGTGTTAGTTTGTGGAATAGATGAAAATTCCTGCACTATTTTTGCCGAAATTCAGTTTATTATTATTTATGAAAATAGTCCATTTCTTATTTGTTCTTCTCTTATAAATAGGCTTGAACTGTAATATTGGTGGTTTTCGAGGTAAAACGTGGTACAGAATGGTTTTCTGTTAAACATAAAGATTTATTAGATCCTTTTCCTTTATTTGCTTATACCATGGCAACTGGTGAGCGGTACGTTATTTTACATCATCCCGTGTAACCTAACCTCATACTTTTATCTGAGCTGATAATTTTAATGTTTATTTATAACGCAAGTTATAAATTTGTAATGTTAGTGTCTAGAACTTATTATAATAATATCGCAAATAAGTAAGTTTATTTTGTATTAAGAGCCTTTCGCGTATTAAGAGTTATAACAGAGCCTTTTGTTTCATTATAATTTTATTTTCTGTGCTTGAATATACATACCATAATTTTATATTTTGTGCCAAATTGTATGTGTATTATATATGTGTGTGTATAAGAGTATATAACATAATAAAAAAATATATATATAAAGAAAATTTTTGCACTCATGTGTTTTTTATTTATTCTCATATTTTTTTCCAAATAAAATCTCTATAAACTATATAATATATATAGACTCTGCTCACGGCTGAGAGCCATCTCGGGGGCTTTCGCAGGCCGCATGCGATGCGCCGCTGCGTCGCGCCGTCGACGATGCCGAAACGGTCCACCGCCACGCGAACCGCGTGGCGGCGCGTATTGTCGGTACGCGGCCAATTTGTTTCATCCTCCTTTTCCTTGTCCTTGTCCTTCTCCTCCACTTCCTCGCCGGAGCCGGTAATGTTGGCGTGGAATATGCGCGCGCACACAACATTGTTGCGGAAGGAAAAAATTTTCGCCAAATTCTCACACTCGACGCGCAGATCCACGAATCGTAGATCCGGCGAGCCCGGTTTTGGGGCCCTCGGGACGCAATTGCGTCCCTAGATTGCACAGCGTGTGGCTGGGAACCACAGATTTGCGAGCAGTTTATAGAGATGGAGCGAGAAATAATAATAATAATAATAAAAAACACGCAAAACAACTTGCCGTTTCGACAAATACCATGGTCCTAGTCTATTGGGTCTTTATCACTCGTGATTCTAAAACGCTGCGATGTCATGAATCGGGTGTTTATTCACGCATTAAATTTTTTTGTATCAGGTATTTTATGTTTCGTTACTTTTACAAGTGCTATCGTAATCTGTTCCGACAAAGTAATAATGTGCCTAATGTGACATCAAAGTAGATCGTTACGCACAAACCCTACACCAATTACCGCGATTGGTAAATGTATATATTCTATCTAGTACAGCTCTTTTTGCGTGAAACGCAGCTTTAAACCACCGATTGACTCCCTAGTTTCTAAGATAACTTTGGTATCACAAAAGGTAAATCTCAAGTTTCTCCCTGCCACAATCACTGCTCTATAATAAATCAAGCAAATCAAGCGTAAGAAATAAATAATTCAAGACATCTTTATACGTACAATTTTAAGCAAAATCTTTTAATACGCGCTATGCGAGAAATATACATTATTTCATAAGCCTCTTCACCCCTGAAATACTTCGATTTCGATAAAACCTGCAGATTAGTCACTTTGCTCGCGCGATTTCGATTACACGCATCTACGTTTTCTGCACTTACGTTTTTACCTGTACAATATTTAACATTGTTGCTCCCCTCACTCCGCATCATTGACTCGTTTGCAAATTGTTTTCTCGTATTGTAATCCTGTACGAGTGCCATTTCTGCCACAACTGATCGCGAATTTAAATACACGAAATTAAAAATGTCGCAATTGTAATATGGTTCTCTTTTATGAGATACTCAATATAGAGGTGCTTGTGCGTGCGGTGTATCACTCTCCTGGCACAATTCGAATTACTTTTCAACAAAATGCGACGTGGATATCTCTGATCAAGAGATTGCCCATAACCAGGGATTACTTCCCGAGATACCTTTTTGTGCCTCAAATTATTCTCGTGAGAAACTTCTCTTATGTCGGCTGGTGGTCGTTTGGTGGTCGTTTGGTGGTGTTTGGTAGTGTCCATTCGTCCCACAACTAATCACGAATTTAAATGCACAAAATTAAAAATGTCGCAATTGTATTCTGGTTTTTCTTTTATGAGATACTTGGTCAATATGAAGGTACTCTCCTCGCATTCCCATATAGGATTAGCCCACTCTAACTGCTCGCAAGCCATAATATGGATGCCTTGCGCGAACCGCCCAAGTTCGACATGGCGTCAACGCTCATTCGCTAAATATTTCAAGAAAAATTCCGCAATGCTCGTTACACCGCATATAGCTTTAACATGATTACAAGCAACTGTTGCCTGCGCATTGTCACTTGTATGCTTCCCTCCCCTTGGACAGGGACATTTCGAGGCGTCGCACTGATTGATCGTGCCTGTGCAAAAGCCGTTCGAGTGCGTTTGCTAGAAATTCCCACGAGGCATCTCTAATTTTACAGGGGGAAAAAAAATTCTCATGCTTTTTTTTGTATCTTGCGCACGTTCAATATACAGCGCGAATGGTTGGACGGTTAGGAATCCGAGAGACAGCGTGCGCAATGATTTTTAGTTGTTGAATTTTGTTGGCAATGGTGAGCGTCATCTGATGGCAAGTCACGCAGCAAGCAGCGACACGTGACATCGCTAAACAATCGATAACGCCCTTCTCTGCCCACGCAGGTTCCGCATCGAGCTCCGACTTTTCGTCAATGGTCGCCAGTCCGATTTTCCACGACGACTGTCCATCGTCGATTTGGGTTGGGTACGATAACTCTTGAAGGTGAGGTACTCGTCTGACAATGAGCATCGCAAATATATATATATATATTGTGATGTTGCAGTTGCAGTTTCGCTGCATCGTGGCAGCGCCCCGTCGCCGTCACAAGGCGCGGGTTTCGCGCCCGAGGACAGTCCAAAGAATCGATGCGAGATCTCCAGGGGCATAATTAAGCGCGTTTGCATGTTCTGATCCTTTTGTTTTTTTATTTTGTATAATGCGTGGCGCCTCACCGAGACGAGAGATAGATTTTCTCCGAGGGAATATGAAGGACAACGGAAAAGGAAACGAGCCAGGAAAATCGAGCCGAGAGATCGATCGACGCAAGCGAACCGCGGCGAGGCTCGCGGGACGACGGGCACAAGGGAGTGCAGGAGAGCACGCGCGCGGCGCGTGACAGCGGCGGACAGACCCGTAGAAGCAGGGCCCCGGCGTCGGGGCAGAATAAGTTTCACCTGCCTCCTCCTCTGCAGACCGGACTCCGGGATGGACGGCCGCCATTCCCGAATCGAAAGGGAGGAACACGAGGGAATTAGCGTCCCATCCGCTGCCGGGAAAGATCCCGGCGAAATCGCCGCGCGACCGAGGAACCATTAAGCGCCCTGCGGGAGCTTCACGCTCTATTATAATATTCTATTATAATAAAAAATCATAAATCTATTTAAGATGTTTATTTTAAAATTAATATTACAAAAATTCAAGATATGAAACAATCTTTATAACTTTCTCTTTCTATCTCCAACCCTCCTTCACACATAAATTTTTACTCCATTTCAAATCACTGTCTACAAGAATATAATAACATCATATAATGCATACAATTGTAATATTTAAAAATAATTATTTTTTTCTATTTTTATTTACATCAGGTTTCAACCTAGCACTTCTAATCAAGATCCGGATTTGCACGTTCAGTCACGTGAGCCAACAAACGAGGAAGCAGACGCACCTAATAAGTAATTATTTGTTTTGTTTATATCACACAATGCAGTGTTATCTGACTAATTAAATTTTAACTTTTCTATACTCAAAAATAATTTACAACTGTGATATTTTTAAAAATTACTCTCTCTTACATTTCTGTTTTAAATATTTTAAATAATTACTTTAACTTACCTACTTTTCAATTACCTCACAAAAGTAATATTTTTGTTCATCAATTTAGTAATGTACAAGACTATAACACTTTAAATGCTATCGTAATTAAGATGCCTATTGCATATTTTATTTTTAATCATGCCATACGTGAATTTACAGAAATATTTTTAGTATTCCAGAATCTCTTGCAAATTTTGGTCCTATCATACCAGACAACAATTTTGAAATAGCTAGGTATGAAGAGCTGCAGGGATCGCCTGAAGAAGAAGAAAAACAAAAAGACGTTGCTGGTAAGTAATTATTTGATCTGATTTTTTCATTATGTGATTTTTTCTAAACTTTATTATAAAATAACCAATTTTTTTTGTTTAATCATTCCATATATGAATGCAGATTAACTACTTTGAACACTACACAAGAAATGGACACTAATGACAAGAATTATTCACTTCGCCTTTCATATTTGACACAACACGAAAGAAACAATATATTACAAGTTCAGTATATGTATTGACTTTTTGCACAAAACTTCTCGTTTATTTTGTGTAATTTATACGACGTTAGTTTATACCTTGTCCATTTTTTTGTAAAAGATTTATACTTGCCGATTTTTCTTTTCATATTTTAAATGGTTAATGAGCAAATTTTTATAAATCTTTATAAATTTTTATAAATAAGTAGAATATAGAAAATACTTTGATAATGACAATGTTCTTTCACATATTTATAATTTTTCATACTCATTTAATACTAATGGCGTTCCTATGGGTAAATCTTGTGGAAAAACAATATGGCCTATTTATATTACGATAAATGAATTGCCACCAAAGGAAAGAAATAAAATAAAAGAACGAGAAGAAAAAGCCAGGACAGATTGAAGTTAGAGGCAGTGACGGGCATTTCGCGCAATTAACCAAACTAAAGTTATTAAAGTATCATTTTATTCAAATCAAAGAGTGTCGTTAATTCCATCTCACCTCCCCGTGGATTGAAGGAACCCCGGTGTTCCAATAAGGGGCATAACATTTCTATATAAGTAATTGTCTACAGTTGTACTTTATGACCATGTTGGAACATTCCATAAACACAAGGATGTCTTTTGAGTACCACATGACGAGCCAATTCTGACGATTAGGTAATTGCTCTCTAATTTAATGATTATTATTTATTTATTGTATTACACAACGCTACGTTCCTAATTTTTAGACTGCACTTGAGAAGGGATCAAATTTCGAGCCGAAACGTAATGCACATTATTTATACTTTTACTAATTTGTCGAGAATAAAGGAAAGATTATGGTTTTTTAATACTGGCGGAGGAAGTTGTTTTTTTATATATTACATAATGTCATTATCCATTGAATACTAAGAACCCCACTGCAGGAAGGAACGAATCCCGGATCTTCCGGATTGTCTCCCGACAACGATCATTTCGGCAGTGAAACAACAACGACAATCACCGTTCTTCATAAATGCAAATTGTGCAATTTTTCAATATAATTCGCGGGAGGAAATATTCTTCCATTATTAGGAGAGATACATCTTTTTCTCCCGTAATGAAGATAATATATATCCATTATCAAGATATATCTGTCTTGTTAAAAAAATTAATACAAACATAGAATAATTCTCAAGAAAAAGTGGCTACAAAAGAATATATTTAATAACTGATTTTCCGGCCAGATTTACAATGCCGGAGATGGTTTTTATAAACAAAAAATAAAAGTTCAAAAATAAAGTATAGGGTTTGTAATCGTATTCTTTGACGAAGACAAAATATAAATTTTTCATTTTTTTAAATATATTTTTTTTCTTTTAAACCTTTTTTTCTTTTTTCTTTTTTCTACTTTCCATTTTTCTTTATTTTAAAAAGAATTATTATATCCATGTTTACTTTATTACTGCCTTTTCGTCAGTCAGATGGAATTATCATTGGTAGCGTCAATGGGAGAATATTTATTGAAAAGGATAAGATCTTTCTTATAACATATTAAATCTCGCGACTCGATTTTTATAGCTGTCATCGCTGAGTCATGCCGAAACCACTGCTTTCGGGAATCCGAGTTAAATTGATTAAATAAAATCTGAGATTAATTCTGGTTCTGCAACGGGGACCTCTAATTTTCAACGGAAATATTACCAAATCGACGAGAAACAATTCCCGTCGATAAGGATAAAATCATATATACATATATCATTACCCATTGAATACTAATAAGAACCCCACTGCAGGAAGGAACGAATCCCGGATCTTTCGGATTGTCTCTCGACAGCGGTCATTTTGGCAGTGAAACAACGACAATCACCATTCTTCATGAATGCAAATTATGCAATTTTTCAATATATATTCGCGAGAAGAAATATTCTTCCATTATTAGAAGAGATACATCTTTTTCTCCCGTAATGAAGATATATATCCATTATCAAGATATACATCTATTTTGCTAAAAAATAAATACAAACACGGATAGAATAATTCTTAAGAAAAAGTAGCTACAAAAAATATCTTTAATAAAACGATTTAATAATTGAGGATTTCCATACAAGAGAAATGTAAATCGACTTACATCTCTATTTTCTTTTGTTGCAAAAAAGAAGATCAGTAAACCTTCAAGTTAATACCTTATAAATTTGATTGACAGCGAAAAGTGCGTTAAAAAAGCTCGCCAAAAGCGTTTTTCAATTTTTGTAGCTTGACTCTCAGTTTCTTTGAGCAGTGCCTTTGAGCGGACCCTCAGTGCCTTTAAGCAGTGAACAAACATCAGCAAGATAGCGGCCGCCATAAATAACGACGATTATGATTCTCCATATGATTATGAAACAGTACATAATCAAGATTAAGATCTCACGGAATGCTATTATAATAGCAAATGGTGCTGAGATCATTATGGATTTGGAGAAACTTCTACTTAAAGTAGTTCGGCGCGACAAGCGCACGAAGATCTCCAAGGCTGTGCAGTTGAAATATTCCTCCAACAGCATTCAAGTATGGCAGGATTACAATGGTCTACTGCTTAAAGCATATCCTCTGAATGCTAAAAAGCTATTTCAGAGTTGGGACACTGTAAACTGGAGCCAAATGCAATATCAAAAAAGAAACAGAAAGATGTAAGAACTGTCTTACATTCTTGCGATATGTCTCCAAAAAAAGAAAAACGCTTTTTTACATGGACTTGACGGAAGAAGCCCAGAAAGATGTTAATACAAGCGCCAATGACAACTCTGATCTTGATATTTAAATAATATTTATATTGTAATTGCTTTTTGTAATAAATTTTTATTTTAAAGTGACATAAATAATATGATTTGTATCCATTTTTTTCCCCAAAACTACTGTTGCTATAGGATGTGAGTATCATTAAATAAAATCTTTTTTTTTTACACTTTTTGCAATATATTAAAATAGTTTTATTTATTGCAAAAATTTATAAGTTTTAGAAAAAAAACGAAACAAATTTTATAGCATGCTTTTATTTTAGTAATTTGACAGTTAATATTAAAAAGTTATTTTATTATCCTCAAAAGGAGTTTTCCTGATTTACATCCCTCTTGTATGAAAGCTCTCAATTGATTCTAAACTAATAGGATTTACAAGACTTAAAGTGGATGTTTTTTTTATCAAAAACCAACAATTAAAAAATAAAATATATCCGTTTGTAACCACATTCTTTATTAAAGATAAACGTATTTTTTATTTTTTTAAATATTTTTACTTTTTCTTTTTTTCTTCTAAACTTCCTTTCTATTTTCCGTCTTTCTTTATTTAAAAAAAAATTATTATTTATTATATCCATGTTTACTATACTATTACGGTCTTTTCATCAATGAGATGAAACTACTATTGATAGCATCAATGGGAGAATATTTATCGAAAAGAATATGATCTATTCTTATAAAAGAAAAGTACGTATGAAATCTCGTGACTCGACTTTTATAGCTGTCGTCGCCGAATCATGCCGAAACCACTGCTTTCAAGAATCCGAATTTAAATTCAATAAAACCTGGGATTAATTCTGGCTCTGCAACGGGGACCTCTAATTTTCAACGGAAATATATATATTATACCAGTTTTGTTGTGCCGCACGAGGATCAGATCGGTCGTAACGGCACTGGGGTCCGTCAATCCGCGAGGAAAGGACAACACTCCAAATTTCTTTTTAATACTTTTTAATAAAGACACTTTAATGGATACATTTGTCTTGGTTACTTCGAATACCCTGACTTCCGGGAAAAGTCGCGAGTAATACACGCACGGACTCGCCAGCCTGAGCTGCCCGAGCAACCAAGCAGCCAAGCAGCACAGCAGACAACGACCGAGAAAGCTGACATGCGAAGCGCTGCGTTAATGTAAATCCAATTTGAAATTGCGAGCGCCGAAAATAAAATTCGCGAGAGACGGAAATAAAATCGCGAGCGCCGATAAATGTCGGACGGCGAACTGTACCGATATCGGATATACGCCCGCGGATATGGACCAACAAATCAAAATCAAAGATAAGCGAAAGTTTGCAAAGTACAAACTCCTCTTTAAGCCTGAGACAACCCGCATCTGAAGATATGATCACAAAAGCGGGTGCTATGACCCCATCGGGAGGAGACATAGGGCTCTACCAGAAGAAAGACGACGATGAGGATCCAGACAGACCAAAGGCAAGGAAAAGACCCCGTCACATGCCTCAACCTACTCAAAACAAGAAGGTTACGAAATTCTCAGTAATTAATTTTCAATTACTTCTTCTATATTCCTCCCTTTCGTTCATGCGGTCCTCCATTTCGTCCAATCGTTAGTTAACGTGAGAAATAGAAAAAGAAAAATATATATATATATCAAATTCAATGTATATTACGTTTTTCTATTAGTACCCGTATATTCAAAAAGGAAATATAATCTGTGAAGCAAGCAACTTATTTAGTCAGTTTTTTAAATTGACAATCAAAAATCAGTCGAACAAATATGTCGAGCCAAAAAGATAAGGAAGAGAATGTAATGGAAGTGGAGAAAATAAGCAATAAAAAGAACGAACTCGCAGAGACTCACGATCAATTAATACACTTTGCTGTGATCATAACAATAAGCAATTTATGTAACCGTTATGACGCGTATTCCCGAATAGAGGCAGAGAGTAATACATTGAGGAAAAAATTATAATATATTTCGATTCATTACATGGAGATTCTGCATCAATTATAATCGATGCCTTATGCACATTTCTTCAAAATGAAGTCGGTGAAGGCATTGCTTAGAATGAGTGAAACTTATACATTCCGAGAGATATACCTTCACAGATATCAAAAGAACATGGAGTAGGGGGAAATCGCGGGGTGCATGTTTGCTGCTGGGGGTTAATAATGGCTTCATCTTCATACGTACATTTTGATGTAAACTTAACATGGACAAAGCTCGCATAAACATTACTAACATAATTTATTATGGGCAAGATGACGAAAAAATTAGAAAAATAATGCAAGATCGTAAAGATCTATTTCCTGATACTCAAGAAAGTGAAAAGTTAATGACCATATTACCGTTGTCAGGCAATATAAATGCTAAAAACGTACCCCCACTAAATTTTGACACAACTTTTGCAACAAAATTATAAGGGCACCAGAGAGCGAAATAAACACTATGAATATTAATCACACAGTTATTTTATTGAAGGCATTTCAAAATAATAAAAAATTGATAGTATGATTAATCAAACAGAATAAAAATTCGTTTGTATGTATAAATTTAATTTATTTTCTCCTAAAAAATCTTATTTTGCATGTCTAATCGTTTATTCATATATTTAAAAAATCATTTACCCAAAAAAATAAAGAAATACAAAATACAAAAAAAATAAAAAGATATTTTCCAGGATATCAAGTACCTACCATTTCTACGCTAAATAAAAAGATGAAAAAATTTCGCAAGTAGAAATAAAATATAAATACAAATGATGCGCGATCAAAGACAGTTAGTCTCGAGCAGCGATGATGTTCTAGTGGCACACAGATACATATATAAATGTATACATTAACTTAAGATGATAGAAATAAATTATCACAAATGTATTGTAAAGAAGTTTTAACATAAATCGATAAGTGAATCACGATAACGAAAGCGTTAACAATGATTAAACATCAATTAATAATGTTTCCTAAACTTAGAGATTAGAGATATTTACCTAAAACTATCAAAGATAAAAAGTCACAGCATAGTGTGAAAAGTAAAATTGACTAAATCGCGTACTTCCGATATAGTTATGCGATCTATTTATCAAATCTCTCACTCGTACAGCATATAAAAGAACGTGATTTCGGTCATATGTTTTACTACTGTTCTCTCTGTGGTGAATCTTCTTATTTTCCTTCAAACATCAGCACCACTTTTACGTGTCATGATGATTTAAGTGTCATAAATTTAATGTATATTACATGTAATAGATCTGAATTACGATTACCATTGAAATTAATGTACCTTTAAATACGTTATTGTAAAAATTAGCAAAACAAATTAGTTTCATGAAGAAATGCCGTATTTACAGGGTCGATGTTAACAAAGGAAAGCGTGCGACGTACGTAATGCGCAAAGAATCTGTGTTATCTCTTCCTATACTGCTCAATCTTGTATGAAACGTTGATCAAGTCACATATGTAAACACCTTTAGTAAACACATAGATAATTCCTTAATATTTTACAATCATCCTTGAGCAGTTAAATAGGGAAAGACACAATACTTATGGAAAACAAGATTTTTATAAAGAGTATAACAGATTCACGTTACTTCTTTCCTTTGATATTTCTTTATGATCTATATTGCACAAGAATATGCTTAAAACAAGATTTTGTGATGTATTATCCGTAATTATCCATCATAATTTTTTTATATAATTATCTTTGCTATTTTGCGTAAGTTTATTTTTGTATCTGAATATCTGTTTAAAGAACAAGAGATGAGAATATGAAAACTTTTACAACTGCCTGCTATGTTATTGGTTAAATCAATCATTGTATATTACTGTCCAATTAGATTGTAAATATATAACTAAAATATTGATTAATCTGATTGATTTTAATATAATATCACACCTATAACACTGCGCAATATCAACGTTAAATAAAAATTCAACCTAATAACTAAATTGCAAAGTTTACTTGTACAATCGTAAGTCAATAGACATTGTGTCCTTCAGAAATATTACGAATTACGACATCCATATAATCAACGTTTCTATATCAACATATTAATTCTATCGCATCTCTGCAGTTTCATAGTAGGAAGTCACTTAGCATTATTCATTAATATTACCGCTATTTTGTTCACTATATAACTATTTAAAAGTTCTATCCTGTGTATCGGATAACGTTATCAAAGAGCAAATTATACAATGATGAAGCAGTCTTAAACAAATTGGCGCGATGTATATCTATACAGGAATCTGAGGAACTGCGAGTCGCAGACGCCGATATCAATCATATAACTTTCAATCTCTTCCATCAACTTTGGTATTTGATCTAATATTATATATTTTGAATTAAATGATCGGGTTTGTTAGATTGGACACGTATTACTGAATTTTTCGACACATGCAATTATTTGAACACGTCTTCCAACGAGATTTCATTTTTCCAATATTCCTCCGGCATAATTGTATATATTTTCACCACCATTAACCAACTTTTCACCACCTCAGTGCTGATTCGATATCTAGAAGGCTCTTCACATATGTCCACAATGCATCTTGCCAAGACGATGCTATCTGTCGCAAAGACTTGCGTATATGGCACGATATAATACACCTGCACGGAAAATATTTCTCTATATTTATTTACATACAACAGACAGTTAAGTCTATAGGTACGAGGAAAGAGCGAGCCTCTGTTCACATGTAACGTTCACGCCGCGATGATGATATTCGTGTTATGCACGATGCTTCTGTCGAAATCGAGGAATCACATGCCGGAAAAGTTTTACTTAGGTATTTATTATTAAGAATACTTTGTATAATTCTCTTTTATGTTATTTTTTAATTTTTCTTATTAGATCATGGTACAAGATGAACAAACATTTTTCCAGCGAGTAGATGGGAACCTTTTGATCCAACGAAAAGTTACGACAAGTATACAGTGTCGGATAAAAATACGAATTGTCCAATTTCTTTTAAAGGATTCAGATTCAAAGGACTGTAAATATTATAACCAGATAAATAACTTTGTTTCATCGTACAATTGATTTATTATACAACAGATTGTAATGTGTATATATGTATACATATACACATACAAATATATATATTGTAGCTACGTTGTATTTTTAAGGACTGTGATTTTAATTCATTTAGTTATGTGATAATATTTAATTCATTTACTCGATTATGTAGCTCTACTAAATTACAGTTCTTTGAATCTGAATACTTTAAACGTAATTGGACAATTCGTTGAATCTAAGTTTAGCAGATTTTATCTGTCTTCCTATTTTTATCCGACACTGTATACTTGTCGTAACCTTTCATTGGATCAAAAAATTCCCATCTACTTGCTGGAAAAATGTGTTTGTTTCTTTCATACCATGATCTAATGAGAAATAACATAAAAGAGAATTATACAAAGTATTCTTTTAATGATAAATACTTAACCCCTTCGTTGGCATTGACGCAATAGTGCGTCAAATTAATCCGTGCCCTGTGTGGCATTGACGCAAAAGTGCGTCAACCTTTTTTTTCCTATTTAACTTGCTCCGATTTGGCATCCAAGTCTTATACGAAGGTTTTTGGGGTCGCTGAATACGAATCTGAATTCAAAATTTGCAAATTCAAAATGGCGGATCCAAAATGGCGGATAAAAATGCAAAAAATTACTTGATTGGGATGAAATTTGCCACTCGGGGATTTTTGGGGTCGCTGATTACGAATCTGAATTCAAAATTTGCAAATTCAAAATGGCGGATTCAAAATGGCGGATGAAAATGCAAAAAATTACTTGATTGGGGTGAAATTTGCCACTCGGGGGTTTTTGGGGTCGCTGATTACGAATCTGAATTCAAAATTTGAAAATTTAAAATGGCGAATCAAAAATGGCGGATAAAAATGCGAAAAATTACTTGATTGGGATGAAATTTGCCACTCGCGGTTTTTTTTAATTTCTGAATTTTGAGTTCAGATTCGTAATTCAGCAACCTAAATAACCCATAAGTACCAAGATTTATCCAAATCAAGCCGTTTTTTGTATTTTTGTTCGCCATATTAGATCCGCCATTTTGAATTTTCGAATTTTAAGTTCAGATTCGTAATCAGCGCCCCCAAAAACCCCAGGGTACAAATTTTCAGGATAAAAAATTTTCCTGCCATTTTGGGCACTTTTTGTCGAATTCTCTCTGCCAACGAAGGGGTTAAGTAAAACTTTTCCGGCATGTGATTCCTCGGTTTCAAAAAAAGCATCGTGCATAACACGAATATCATCGTGAACGTCAATGTGAACAGGGGCTCGCTCTTTCCTCGTGCCTAATTGCAATATTACATACATTAAAATAACATGCCAACATTGTGCTATTACTTCATAATTTTTATCATTTAGTATATTTACCTTAGTTACAATAAAATCGTAAAACGTATAATGGTGCGGTAATATAAGAACTTCCTCAACATATATTAACTGATCTGCCATTACTGTTTTACTTTAAGCTCGCTGAATTCACGCCTCAGAACTTCTAAACATCTCTGAAGAAGCTGATAGATAGAATTACCTGTATCTGAAAATTTAATTTATGCAGCAGAACATTATATATCACACCAATGTTACTCCAAAAGTAACACTGGAGTATCTCTAAATCACTGAGACATTCACCTTTCTTCATTGTAACACTCCGACGATGGCCAGATCCATCCCAATAACTGAATGTGATCTCAATTTCTTCTTCCTTCAACGCGTTCTGCTTTTTACCCTATTTTGCCTGAATTCTTCCCTAAGTTTATTTTCGTCCTCCTCCCTTTCCTTATCCGGCAAGAAACTTGTATCTACATCTGGATTTTTCTTAATCTTCTTAATCGCGGGGCCATCAGATTGCACATTTTCTGACTGCGAGGATTTTTCGGCATTGTCTTCGTCAGAAGACATCTCAGCTTCATCTTCGTCTTAAATCACATAACATTCAAAGCACTGGGCAGAAATCACATATATATGTATATATATTTACGTCAAACCGCATAAGGAGCTTTCCAGCAAGTGACACAAGAAGACACAAACGTTGTTCTATCTTTCTTCTTTGGCAATGAGTAACAAAGACAAAACAATACCTGTGTCGACTTGTGTCGCTTGCTGGAAAGCTCCCATAAGTGAATCTCGCGTTTTATGTAAAATTTTGTAAGAAACCGGTAATCTAACCTATACTACTAACGTATACCACGTTTACGCGAGCGTTACTTAATTCTGTAGTAACTTACGAACGATACGATAATTCCTCCGCATAAACGGGAGATTTTATAGTAACTACGATGATATCGTTCGTATAAGTTACTATAGAAGTAATACTCATGTAAACGTAAACTATTATAATTCCTGTCACATGCACTTAGGCGCGTAAAAAAGTCACGGTGCGGTCTCGCTTCGCGTTGTATAACAATAGGATAGGATAATTACATGTAAATATAAAACAATTACCTTGAATCAGAAAAAATATTAATCGTCGCGTCGCGTATAAACAGTCACGGTCGGTCTCGCTCCGCGCGTACCTGACGCGGGACACTACCGTGTTAGGTTATGGTTAACTGTGACAGCTGGTGACAGCGCGCTGTCCGCACTGTCCGCACTGCGCGCAATTACACACACACACACACACACACACACACACACACACACACACACACACACATACATACACACATACATATCGAAACTGGCGATACTAGCACCGCCATCCAGTGTCGAAAAAGTGAAAGTGACGTTTCTCTGATAGACATATATATATTGAGAGCGTCGACGTATCTTAACGACGACGACGACGACGACGACGACGTATCTTAATATAAAATTTCACATTTCGACTTTTGCGTCGCAATATCTCCGCTCGTAGGGCACGTAGCGGAAAAATGAAAAGAACGGACCCCCCCCCCCCAAATCGACCCCAAGCTATCGATCAAGCCTATTTAGAACTTGATCCGTTCACTCGTTATCGAGATCTCAACATCTCGAGCACTTGCAAATCGTCGCGTCGCGTAAAAGAGTCACGGTTGGTCTCGCTCCGCGTGTACTTGGCGCGAGACACTACCGTGTCTCTTGATAATTACCCATACTCACCTGATACTTACCTTGTCCATCGGCGATGATCATTCGTGGTCCAGCGACGATCCGGTAGGCGATGTAAAGCGAGGATCCGGGGAAGTCCAGCAGCAGCGGTGATCCATCCGGGGCAGGAGCTGAAACAGAGAAAGAGTATTAGCGAGTAATTAGTAATAATTAGGGAGACATCTGGTGATCCGGTAGGCGATGTAAAGCGAGGATCCGGGGAGCCAAAGCAGCATCGACGGTCCATCCTGGGCGTCCATCTGAAACATAAAGCATATTGTTAGAAAGGATACGAAGTCCTCCGACCTTCTCGGTAGTTAGAGGTTAAACCGAGTGGCGACCGTGAAAAGGGAAACCATAACGCGTGATCCGTGCCTTCAAGTGACATCGTCCGGTCACAACCTAATCTGAAATCGCCGTGAGCTGAAGTCGTGCGCCCGACGCGCCATAGACGGATTAGTCCCGGGTGTTTACAGACGGATTAGCCCCAAACACAAGTTTCAGGTTTGATCGCCCATGAAATATTAGACATCAACGATAATGAAAAAACTACACTGGAATTCGTGTTCAGCATGCATTACTCTATATAATCACGTACTTCGAGATTTGGAGAGCAAATATTATTGCAGATATTACAAAATTTCCACGCGCAGAAAATTTCACTTTCACCTTCCGAAAACACGTTTGCCCTCGTAAAAATCATAACACGGCAGGTAACCTGCCGAAACTCCGTTGGTCACATGGGTACCATAAGCAGCGTTTACAATGTTAATAGCGAGTTCGCACAATATACAGGTTCCGAGATATTTGACTAGACGTATTTACCCCGTAGACTGTTTTAGCCCCGGTCTCCCCTACACTTCGCCTAGTCGGTTCTTATTGTAGAAAATAGAAAACAAAATTTAATGGCCACTGACCTTCGCGTAGGAACTAAGAAAATAAATCTAACAAAAAAAAAAGAAAACTCATTGGTAAATGAAATTGTTGTCCGGATACTTAGACTTTGTCGCACGCACCTCAGTGTCTAAACTCTAATTACGCGCACTTAATCTTAACTTTTTGTTTTCACTCGTACGCTCTCGTACTTAGCCGCACGCACTTGTTTGGACTCATACGTCCTTGGCAGGGTTTTTACCCGGCCCCCTTGCGACGTCTCTTAGCGCTGTCAGCACCGCCCTCGTTGGCGTCGGCCGCTTGGCTTGGTCGGTTCCGCCGGTCGTCGTCTCCGGCCTCTGCTTGGGAACCGTGGCGGAGGTCGCGACTGCAGCCGTCGGCTGCACAAAGTACGTGGTCCAGAGGTGATCCTAGATCCGGCGGCGAATACAGGCGACCTGAAACGGAAAAGAGGAAGGGGAATCAGCGTGGCATCGAAAGGTTGGGAAAATTAGATACTTATCTGCTAATCCTTTCTCGATTTCTCGGAAAAAATCGAGTGGCGACCGTGTCGGTGGACAGTTAAATTGATAAAGGGGGAAGATCACACCTCCGTACGGTTACAGTAGAAAGGCTGGATTCGACGGCGGAAATCAATCGCGGTGAGGCGTGCGTGACGATAGGTCGTGACCCTGCGGTCTCGGAAACGAAGCGGAGTAAAACCCGCACCGATAGCTTGCCTGGCGCACGGCAGGGCAAAAACCCGAAAAACCTGGCGACCGTGACAGGACACGAGTAATCGAATTGCGTGCGAATCGCAGCGGGCGAGTGAAACCGTTTGAAAATAATAGTCTGCAAAGAAACAGAAGTTTCTTGCGAAAAATTTGAAAAGCGTGATCCGTTCGATAAAATACGACGAACGAATTTAGGCGTGCGAACTAAGAGTTTGGTGGGAGCGTAAAACAACGTGCGATAAAGGACGCGAAGCAGCGAATAATTAGGTTCGTGGCATTAAAGAATCGCGTGGAGAACGTACGACGTTATCCATTGAGCCTTAAGCACGGAACCACATAAAGGTCGGATTACACGAGCGGTACGCAAATTTCAAAGGTGCGAGGAAGGTGAGTCGGAGCGCGGAAAAGGTGCATTCGATAGCACGCGTGTAAGGAATATCGCAACAACGTGCGCCACACAGGACGCGAAGTCCCGAGAACCGAAAATTGTCGTGACAGGGAAAAATTTGCGTTAACAAGGGTACGGATATCCCACGCGAGTCGGCACATAGCGCGGAGGGAACGTGATTCCGGAAGGAAGACTAAACGGGGAATTAGACACCCGTTATGTAGAGCGTGCAGCGGTAAGAACCGAAGTCGAAAGATACCGGATGGGGCGTTAGTTGCGACGAGCGAGAAGATAAGCGCCACATACCGGGTGGGACGATGGAGCCAGAAACGATAGAAATTTCGGGGAATAACGGGAAATCGTCCCAAAAACTACGCGATAGCGACACGATTAACGAGACGCGCGAACGCCGGAAAAAACGTGCGTAAAAAGGTTACGCGTGATTGTAGCGCTGTGATAGTAAAGGGGTGCTATACGATCGAAAACGAACGCGGACAAAACACGTACGGGCATTACGGGCGCCGAGAAGAAGTGATCGCGAGGAGCAAGGAGTCAGGGGCGTACGTGAAATACGGCAAAACGGGGCCGAAGAGGCCAAACCGTGGCAAGGGTGCGCGATCGAAATCCGCATCGGGGATGCCAAATCTGCAGCATTCCCCAATAGGAACGCATACGAGATCTCACGGACCGGCGACACCGGAAGATCAAATTTTGCGTAACGCGAGAGAAAGCGTAAATAGAAATAGAATACCCATCATTATCGATCAAGATAACGAGGGCAACATGGAGAACCAAACGCAGCAGCACGCAGCAAGACGAGCAAAATTTAGAGAGGGAAAATAATCGCGCATTAAATTTGAGTAATCAACGCGGAGAGGTAACGAGTCAAGAGTTGCTCAGACAAAACGCGGAACTCATAATGCAAATGCGACAAATGGCCGAGGAACTCGAGCAAATGCGGCAAGGTCAACGCGAAGCGAGGCGGTGTATCGACGACAATCGGAGCGAACGCGAGTCAGTGCCGAGCGAAAAGCGCGACAATAAAAATGACTCCCGTGTCTTCGACGATATGCGGCCGCGAGCGGAAACGCCGTTAGACGTAGTACCGTTGAGAGTGAGATTACCTCGCGGGGGGTGGATAAAAAATCCATTCGACGAATTGACATATCGCGGTAAAAGCGACAAACAGAATCCGATAAGATTCTTACAGAAGTTTGAAAAACTCGCATTATACGAGAACGTTTCGGAGGACGAGCAAATTACATTATTTCGGACGTTGCATGCGTAGCGCGGCGAGTCAATGGTTCGAGCTACAACAGCCGGAGGACATGGACTGAACTGAAAAGGACTGTTCACGCAAACGTATTGGGGTTGTCAAGCGCAAATGCGATTCAGGCAAAGGGTATATTTCGGAAAATACCGATCGAACGAAGAGCAATTATCGATGGCCGAATACGCGTTGAGCGTTGCCCGACAGGCCAAGACACTCCTTCCACCCATGAGCGACGAAGAGATCGTTCAGACGGTGCGCGAGCATTACGACGCGGACGTTGCGCGTGAATTAAGACCATCCGTGGTCAAGACGGTCAACGATATGGCGGCAATGCTCGATACCATAGAAAATGAGCGCAAAACCCGTAGATTGCGCGGGGAAGCGAGCCAACGCTAGCGACACGAGATCGTCATTACAATCGGAGAGACGCTGGAAGGGTACCAAATACGACGAGAGCGACTAACCAAAGCGCGAATATGAATAACCAGCGGGCTGGAGGTCGCAATAACAATTCTAACAGACGCGACGCGGCTGGTCAACAAAGACAACAGTCGCAAAACAAGTCGTACGGCTGGAGGAAAGCGGCATTGCCTGAGGTAAAAAGCAGAATGGACGTCGACATCGTAGAATTACCAGACAGCGATGACAACGAAGCAAGACCGAGAGTCACGCGGTATACGCGCGACAAAGACAACGAACGCAATCGCGAACGCGGTGCGTATAGTAGAGCGAATTATTCGGGAAAAACAAATACAGCTAGCACACAAGGGCGTAAATTGGCCGCGATAACGGCGGAGGGATACGCGAATGACGGGGAGCGCGAGCAAGACGACGATGACGATCCGACGAGCGATGACGGGGCAAGTACGCACAACGACGAATACGCGAACGACCAAAACTGTTGCGCGATAACACGCGACGAGGTTGAGAACCGTCACGAGACAGCCGGAGCGGATGAAGGAATGACGACCGAGCTAGAGATCGGGCCGGTCAGCATAAGAACGCGCGAAATTATTCGCGAACTCGACGACGATATCGCGAAAGGGACAAGCGGCGAAGGTAGAACAACCAGACGTGCCGATGATAGAGATGAGATTCGGCAAATGTAGCACGAAGGCGCTTATCGACACAGGAGCGCAGGTTACGGCCATGACACGTGCCTTTTATGAGCAATTACGCGAATCAAACGAAGAAATGGAGTTACTACCGATAAAAAAATCTATCCTGAAATGAGCATTTTCGGAGAAAGGTTCCACCATTTCCAGCAAGGTGCGTATCGCATTCCGATACAAGAACGAACGATATACGCACGTGTTCTTTATCGTCGAAAAACTAGCGTACGAGATAGTGCTGGGGATCGATTTCCTGGTAAAGTATCGACTTGTGCTAGCCTGTGACGACAAAATAGACGTCAAATTTCGAAGGGCAACTAACCCGATCATGCGCATGAATAATATCGAACGCGACGAAGTAGCCAGACGATTGCAGGAAATCTTGGATAAACATGCCGATTTGTTCAACGGGGAAATTGGTCGGGTGAACCATTATGAACACCGGATTGAAATGAACATAACAGGCTCATATAAAAGGAAAACATATCCGATACCGGAGATTCATATGAACCGAGTGAGAAAATATATCCAAGAGCTCGAACGAAAGGGCATCGTGCGAAAACAAGCGACGCAATACGTAAATCCACTGGTGGTGGTGATAAAGAAAAACGGCGATATTCGATTGTGCTTAGACGCACGGGAAATAAATAAGCAAATGGCGAACGATCATGCCCAACCACCAACCATAGAAGAGATATTTCGACGTATAGGAAAGAAAAAGTATTTTTCCACGCTGGACGTTAGCCATGCCTTTTGGCAGATCCCACTCACGGCAGAGTCCATGAAATACGCCGGATTCTTCTTCGACGGACAAACGTACTGTATTTAAACGTATGCCATTCGGGCTGAAAACGTCCGGAGCATCATTTACCCGAGCCATGCACGGGGCATTGGGAGACCAAGATTTCTTACTGGTGTACCTCGACGATGTGCTGAATAGCATCTGACTCGCTGGAGGAGCACTTGATCCACTTGGAAGTGGGTACTAGGAAAAAATGGAGAAAGCCGGATTTCGGGCTGAATCGAGACAAGTGTGAGTTTCTCAGAGAGGAGATCAAATTCTTGGGACATACCTTTAATGAAATAAAGGCCGAAATAAACCAGGAGACGCGCGATGCGATAGACAATTTCGACAGACCACGTAACAAGAAACAAATACAATCCTTCTTGGGGCTCGTCAATTGGGACCGTAGATTCATCAAAAACCTGGCGAGATTAACTAAGCCATTGGAGGAGCTGCTGAAAAAGGGCCAAAAATACGAATGGACCCCTGAGCGACAGAACGCGTTTAACGAGATAAAACAGGCGTTCCGCGAAAGCGCCGGATTTGTATCTATTCAGACCGGACGCGAAATACGGAATTTACGTGGACGCGGCGCGAACGGGCTTAGGCGCGAGATTGTATCAGTACCAACCGAATGCGGAATCGGAGACGAAACAAACGGTGGGTTACGCTAGTCGAAGTCTAAAGGGAGCCGAGGTAAACTATACGATCACGGAGCTCGAATGCTTGGCTCTGGTATGGGCACTTAGGAAGTGGCACACGTTGTTGCTAGGGACGACACGTGCGCGTACATACCGACCACCAAGCAATAAAGTTTCTCAGCACCTGCGTACAGAATAACAGGTAGAATCGCACGTTGGTTCACGTTCCTACAAGAGTTTGACTTGGAGATTAATGCATTTGCCGGGTCGCGAGAACGAAATCGCGGACGTTACTTTCGCGGAAGGCTACGAACACGGACGCGGCGAATGAGATTAAGCGAATCGCGTTGATTCGAGATGTGAATCAGGGAAACGACACGCAAACGTGGATCGGTGTTATCCGAGAAGCGCAAGACGCGGAGGAAACGTTACGCGAGGCGATGCAAAATCATCCGGAAACGATATACGAACGCGACGGACTCATTCGAATAAAGCGCGAGACGGGAGAAAAAATTGCCTTACCGCGCAAGGCAACATGGCGAATCACGCGAGAGATTCACCAACTGCTAGTACATTTCGGTACGGATAAAACGAGTGACTTTTCTGAGGCGGTATTTCGACGGGTCAAATTTCGAGCGAATTTCCCGCTGACGTGGTAGCGTCATGCGAAGTTTGTCAAGCGACTAAATACTACACACGACCAACGGTCGGAACCGAGTATTACCAATTACCAGAAGCGCCGGGAGAAACACTATCGTTAGACATATTCGGACCATTACCGGCAACACACCACGGTTATAAATATCGTACTAGTGGTTATGGATCAATTTTCCAAATTCATACGGTTATACCCAATGAAGGACCAAAGACTCGATACAATTCATTCAGAATTTGGAAGATCGATTTTTCCGGGAGATAGGCATACCGCGGACAATCTTGACCGATAACGGGGGCCAATTCTTGACCGAGCGATGGCGAGAATTCGCCACCGAGAAGGGCTTTGCGGTTAGGCGAACAATCACCATACAATCCGCAGTCGAACCCAGTCGAGCGTGTAATGCGCGAGTTAGGCCGTATAATACGCGCGTATTCGAGCCAGCGACAGCACGCGTGGCACTAGAATCATCGACCGTGCGAAGGAAGTGATAAACCATACCCGACACGCGTCGCACGGCTTCACCCCGGTGGAGCTGAATAACGGGCAAAACGGACACCTGAGCGCGATACATCCCGCGCTGATTCCTCGAGATGATCCGGAGGGGCAACCATGGGCAGACAAGTGGAGCGAACGAGAGAAAGGCTCGCAAAAGCGGCACAAAAAAGGAAAAATTCAGGCCGACAAGCACGGGACAGCCACGTATCGTGAGGGGCAGAAGGTCTGGGTGAAACTCCACCGAAGATCGGACGCAAGTCGCAAACTGACGAGGAAGATACATCTGGTGTACGAAGGACCCTACCGGATACAGCGAATCATCAGGCCGAACGCCTACCTCGTGGAGGATCTCGATGGGCAAACGATTGGCGCATTTAACGCCAGACAACTAAAACCACATTGAGCCGCCCTATTGCGAGAGGTGGGGGATGAGGAAGAAAACGACGGAATCGACCAAGTCGAGAATGACGGGGAGTCCGACGACCAGACGCACTCCAATACCGATGACGAGGAAGAAGAACCCGCGGACACCTACGGCCCTGATCAGACCAGCGAGGAGAACGAAGACTGTGATGAGTATGACGACATGTGGAGCGACGATGGTGAGGACATCGGTGAGCAAAGCATCAACGGAACGGAGGAGAGAGGCAGTGTGCTGGCAGACAGCGAGAGCGAAACAAGCTACGCACCCTTGGAGGCAGAAAGTGACGTGGATAGGGAACCAATACGAGAAAACAGCCGAACGACGAACGGACGGCGAGAAACGGAGGATATCATCGAAATCGGATCATCCGACGACGAGAACCTAGAGATAAACCAGGGACCAGAAGAGAGCGTGGAAATCAGCGACCCGGCGAATCCCGAGTCGACGGGCGACGAGAACAGTCAGATACGAGCGACGGTACAGCGAGTGATCGCGGAAGAACGAAGAAGGGCAAGTGAACGTCGAACACGGGAATCGAACCACGACGTCATCGAGATAGGAGATTCGGACGTCAGTAGCAGCGAGGATAAACGCCATGTGGATGGACGAATGCGACAGTGACGCATCCACGGTGCACTATGAGGACTTTTACCAAAATCTAAAATTCCATAGCAGCCTGAAACAAGACGGGCAGATTAGAATAACAACCAGAAGAAAGAATGGCGTACTCACCCCGGTGAGCGACATAGCGGAAGAATCCCACGACGAAGACGGCGGCGATGGACCCATCACGGAAAAAGAGCAGCAATCCCACGACGACGAGGACCTGGAAAAGAAAGAAGAGTTAGTAAAGATTACGATCAAGCAAGAGATAACGGTCGATTACGCGGAATGGGCAAATACAGACGCGAATATGGGGGCGACGCCACCGGCGATACCGGAGAGTGGTGACGCGAGTACGCGAAAAAATCAAATTGTGGTGGGCGTTTCTGTTGTTTTTACAAAACACCAACGAACTGTTTGTTGAAAAATGACAACTGTTTTTAAAAACTGTTGAAAAAAACAGGTTAAAACAGAAAAAATACAATTATGACGCACGAATAATTAAAAGGTTGCACGCGGTTCAAATGTAAAATAGTTTTAATAAAATTTTTAATTTACTTAAAATGATTGTATTTAAACCTGAAAACATGGATAATTTTGAAAAATAAAATAAATAAATATTATAATCGGATAGACTTATAAGACTAGTTTATTACATTGATAGAATAGAAAAAATTAACCAAAGATTAGACAGAATGGAAAAAAGTTCACAAATTAGTTTTATTACGCTGACAAAATATAAAAAATTAACCAAAATTATTGGAAAATAGAAAAAATTAACGTATTTGTTTTATTACGTTGACAGAATATAAAAAAATAATTAAAGTTATTAGAGAATAGAATTAAAAAAATTAACCAAAATTATTTTAGAATTCAAAATTCGAATTTGCATTTAAAAACATAATCATTTCTACTTTCTTCGATGTCAGTCGTGTTCTTCTGTCGCTTATTAGGTTTCCTGTCTTAGAAAAAAGTCTTTCACATGGCACGGACGTTGCCACTATATTACATTTTGTTCTAAACAATTCAGCCAAATTTGGGTAAACATGTTGATGTTTTTTCCACCAATCCAATGGGCAATTTACTTCACCATCCTCATTCAAGCGAGGCAAAATGTCGTCTTTGAAATAAGTATCGATTTCTTTTATTGCCCTCGATAATGCGGTACCTTTTTCATGTTTGTCTGCTATAATATCATTAAATATGCACCAAGCACTTGTATTACCCAATGAAGATGGGGATGATAAAGTTGCCGATGTTGATGGCTTTGGGGATGATAAAGTTGCCGCTGTTGATGGCTCTGGGGGTGGTAAAGTTGCCGATGGCTCTTGAAAATTTTGTGACTGGTTACAGCTGACTTTGGTATTTTTTTCTATAACTCCTACAACTAAATTCCGAAGATTTCTTTTTGCGTTTTCCAAAGCTGAATGATCATGAAATACGTAGTTTTTGTACCGCGGATCCAACAACGTGCATAGGGTAAACGTACTGCTATTTTCGATATGCCTAAACCTTTCCTCAAGCTCATTTTTCAAAGATGCAATGATGTTTTTGGCTGCTTTTGAATATTCATGTTTTTGTTCCATTTTCTCACAAATACCCTTTAGGCATCTTGTAACTACAATGACTGAACTCCCAGTCATATACTTCTGGCCACTCATTGAATTGGTCATCTCCTCAAATGGACTGAGTATTTCGCATAACTGCCTAAAAGTTTGCCATTCGTCGCTTGTTATAACTGGTAAATCTTTGTCTATTAAAGCTATAGTAGCCCTGATAGCTTCTTCCAGCTCAACAAATCTACGGAGCATAAATAATGTAGAATTCCACCGGGTGGCTACATCTTGTATAAGGCGTTTTGCTTGAGAGCTGCCAGATGATATCTGATATTTTAAGAGTTTCTCATTAGCAGTAGTGCTTCTTTTAAAGTGGCCTACTATTTTTTTAACCTTTTCTAAGATAGGTTGTAGTTCCCGTAGAGATCGCTGTACAATCAAATTCAGTTTGTGTGCATAACAACCATAGTGTTTCCATTTTAGAACCTCCTCAAATGCATTAGTTATGTTGCTGGCATTATCAGAAACGGCGAAATTTACCTAAAAAATACATATTCTGTACATAAACATAAACCAGTTAATTAAAATTAATAGAATTTATCGAAATTTACCTTATTTTGCAGATTCCACTCTGTTACCACATTCCTAAGTTCTGCTGCTAGATTAATAGCTGTATGACTTCCAGTGAAATTCGAACACTTTAATAAAACCGACTTAAATTCGAATTGTTTAGTAATATATTGACCAGTAATTGCTATGTAACTTTTGGTAATAGATGAAGTCCAACAATCGGTTGTAATGCATATAGTTTCTGCTTCTCTGAGTACAGTTTCTTTTGTTGAATTTAAACATTTGTGGTATAATGCTGGGATTGTTACAGAAGAAATAGTTTTTCTTCCGGGAAGTTCGTATCCAGGTATCCACTTCATTAATTTAGAAAAACCGGCATCTTCGACAATGCTAAACGGCTGAAAGTCTTTTATGAATAAGTCGAGCAAATCCCGATCTATAAGTTTTTTTTGATTCGGTGAAATTTTTATTGCAATGTATGAACCCATTAATTTTTGGCGTTTAGCAGGCTGTATAGTGGAAGAAGTGGAAGAAGTTGAAGTCGACGACAAGATAGCAGAAGTGTCAACTCTTGAAATTGAAGGATTGGTGTCATGTTCAATTTCCTCGAGATTACTGTTTGTATTATCACTTCTTTCTTGAACAATTGCATTTCTTAAACTTGTATTTCTTTGTTCTTCTAATTCTGTATATATGGCAATATGCTTTCTCTGTAAATGTCCTTTAAGATTTGTTATGGTAGATTTATACGATATAGATTGATTACATATATTGCAAGTGGCCTTTTCGTTTTTATCATTTTTATTTTTAGTAAAATAATTCCAAACATCACTTCTTTGTTTATTAGCCATTATTATAAAAATGGGAATAACTGAAAAAAAGTTAGGTTATTTAGAAAATATGAATCGAAATAAAACAAACAGTACTGAGTAATATAAAACTATATAACTCAGAAACACTTACAAGAAACTATTTTTTGAACGAAAAACGCTTGGAAGCGGGATGTACACGCCCAATGAAAAGCAAAAGATACACATACGTATATCATACGTCACGTACATGCTAACTGAAGAAACAGCCAATGAGCGCAGGCTCTGTTGTTATGGCTCTATTGGTTCCTGGCTCCTGGCACACAGGATGCGGCAACGTATTGCCAATCGGCGAAAATGATATATTACTATTTACTAGAAAAGCAAAACGATGATTGGCCAATGGTCATTGTGTTGTCGCTATGTCGTTTTGTTGCATTTTATGTGCAGGAACCATTAAGCCTTGTGTACACGATACTAGAAATCGGTCCGAGTTTCGGTTTAAGCCAATCAACTTGCAGCTCTTACAGAAAAGCAGCAGTTTCATTGGCTTAAACCGAAACTTGGACCGATTTCTAGTATCGTGTACACAAGGCTTAAGCCCGGTGTCCACGATGCAAGAACTGTGTCCAAGTTTCGGTTTAAGCCAATGAAACTGCTACTTTTCTGTAAGAGCTGCAAGTTAATTGGCTTAAACCAAAACTTGGACACAGTTCTTGCATCGTGGATACCGGGTTTTAAGGCCTGGTGTCCACGCCACGATGCTAGAACTATGTCCAAGTTTCAGTTTAAGCCAATCAACTTGCAGCTCTAACAGAAAAGTAGCAGTTTCATTGGCTTAAACCGAAACTTGGACACAGTTCTAGTAATGTTCGTGGACACCAGGCCTTAAGCCTTGTGTACACAATACTAGAAATCGGTTCGAGTTTCGGTTTAAGCCAATCAACTTGCAGCTCTTATGTCTATTTCTATCAACGCAGATTAACTTTAATCTCGGTTTAATTTACCTTTCATCTTTTTCTAATTTTAAGAGTTAGATAAAAATAGAAAGTTAAACCGAGATCAAAGTTAATCTACATTGGTAGAAATGGATATTACAGAAAAGCAGCAGTATCATTGGCTTAAACCGAAACTTGGACCGATTTCGTGTACACACTGTACACTAGGCTTTATGGTAGGTCTACAATGCGAGTCGTAAAGTCGTGAGTCGTGAATTACAGAATTGATCAATCACAGTCGATTATTCTCTTCAAATTCGATTGTGATTGGTCCATTTTCTACGACTCACGACCTACGACTCGCATTGTAGACCCCGCATTAGTTCTTTTTTTTTTTTAAGGAAAGTAAGCAGTGGGAAGAAAGGAGACACGAATCAGACCGATTCAACTGTTTGGATCCATTTGGAAAAACAGTTCGTTCGTTTTTTGCTGGAAAACAGTTTTTTCAAACAGTTTGGCGTTTTTGTACCCACCACAAAAAGCAAGAACTCCGCGTAACCCGAAAACGTTAAAGTGGCGCGCGAAAGTGCGGGCAAAAGAAAAAAAAACGCGACCATAACGGAAGATTCGCGAGAATACGTGACGCGCGTAGTGCGAGACCGAAACCGGGCAAAGCGCGACTTACCGGACACCCGGTGTGCACAAAACGGAGCAGCGCGCGGTGCAAAATCCGAACGCGACGTGGCGCGCGCGAAGCCCGCGAACACAGAGCGCGAACAGAAAGCGAAGTCAGTCCGACGCAATACCACGGTGTGTAAACACGCATTACGAAGTGTACGGGTCAGACTGACGAAAATGGATTCAAACGCAACGTCCGACAAGGAGAGGCGGCAAGCGGTATTGCGAAAACTCCGCAATAATACAATAGCGGAGGAGCAGCGGCAGCGCGCCAGACAGATCCTACACGCAAAAAAGTCGCCATATGTACAGTCGGTGCCGAGCGTACACGGCGCAAGGTGGACCGCCTTTCCTTTAGAACCGCAGGGAGTGTGGCATGCCTGCTAGACGTTGAGCGTCACTAGAAAGTACGTAGCCGCCTTTACGGTCGCACACGCGTGTACCGGAATATGTATGCGCTGTGCTCACAAGGCATCGTCTACGCATGTCTCTGGACACTGCTCTCGGAAGGGAACCATCCACTTCATTTCGCCGTACTATTTGAGGAAGTTATTCCAAGCTTTGTATACAGTTTTTTTACTTTTGTGATGTGTATATACATAGAGATTTTGTGCAAAAGGACAAGTTTTTTCGATTCCTGCCACTTAAGTGCCAGAATTGGTGTACTTCTTTCACGGTAAGTTTCATAAAATATGTATTTATTCGCTTCAAGGCATGTTTTAAGGTTAGCGAGTGCACGTTTCAGTTACATGTATACACGCCTGTGAAATGCACCTCTGACAACGGCAGCAATGCGGAAGCAAGGGCCAACGGTCCTGGATGACAGGATCCTTCAACAGCCCATAATCCCGGCAAGAACGAAGAAGAGGAGCAGGTCCGTTCCCGACCCGGAGGTAACGACGGGCCCGATAGATCTGCGACAACACGGGAAAATCTACGCGGCTATCTTAGACGCCTCGAGGGTGTCGGAAGACATACTCGACAGAAAATTATGGCATTAAGAACCTGTGTGAGATTGTAAGATGCGCGTGTTTAAAAAAGGAAAAAACAAACATTTAAGATTAAGTGCGTGTAAATAAAGTTTAGACACTAAGGTGCGTGCGAGACACTAAATTCTAAGTGTCCGTCCGGTAATTTCAGTTGCCAATGGGTTTTCCTTTCTTTTGTTAAGTTAAGTTTCTGAGCTCTTACGCGAAGGCCAGAGGCCATTAAGTTTTGTTCTTTTTTTATTTTACAATATGAACCGACTAGGCAAAGGTTAATTTAAGTCGGTCTAGTCAAAATCAAGGGATAGTATAGTTTTACTTTTGTTCCCGTTCATTTTCGTTTCCACTTTTCGTTCCTTTTAGTTTATTTTGCGTTCAATAGGCAACAATGTATAGTGCCTAAAGAAAAAGAAAACCTCGACAGCCAAATCGATTAACGGGGTAAGATACCTCGACACAAAAACAGGACGAGAGTAAGTTTTGTTTGTTTAAAACCCCTAGGGTTTCCGAGATTCAAAATCAGAACGGAGTCAAGTTAAAGGAACGTTCACAAATGTCGGCGTGGTTAGCGAAAAGACGTTGCGGGACTCACGAACAATTCCGCAATACGGAAATAAGAAAGAGGGGCGCAAGCATAGGAAAAATCACCCTTGAGCGCGAGCGCGAAATTAGCCCAATCCGAGAAAGGGTTACCAAGCGACGTGGTCGGTACATCAAGCGACCCACCGGCTCGATCGGCAAACTGCCAACGCGGAAGGGTATAAGACAGCGCGGACAACGCGATACCAACGATAGCTAACCGACCGGAAGCGTGGAGCCCATAAAAGGGTTACCATGGGGGCGTGGTAAGGGACCTGGGACCAGCGAACTACCTGTCGGAGCAGCAAACGGTCAGCACGAACGCATTGCGGGGACCGAAATTTAGGCAGAACCGCCGATAAGTTACGAACCGGACGCGTAGATGCGGAGATGTAGGTACTGTAACCGTACGGAGGCCCGATCTACCCCCATTTCCGCAATTTTATTCATTTCCGACACGGTCGCCACTCGATTTCGTTCCAGAAAACGAGAAAGAACTGCAATTGCTTATTATTCTAACCTTTCGATGCCCCCGCTGATTCCTCTTTTACCCCTTTTCTGTTTCAGGTCGCCTGGTCGTCGCTGGATTCTGGATCGCCGCTGGACTGAGTGCCTCGGACCTCTATTGGACTGCAGCTGTGCACCGCTGACTGTGTCGTTGGACCTTCGCTCATACGTCGCCGTTGGATCTTCCCAGACGGACTCAGGATTGCCCCAGGTAGGTATCGGATATCAGGTAGGTATGTCGGTATAGGTAGGTATGCCGCACACGAGTCAATTATTAAATCGAGGTTTTGTTTAATCGGTAAAATATAATTTATTTTACTTCTTTCAGATTATACAACGATCTAAGGTGCTCGCGGATCAAGACAATTTAACGCGTTTACCGCGGGATGTTCCACGCCTCGGCTGCTCGCAACTATCTATGATCTACCGAGATGACAATGGTAAGCGTCTTGGCTTTAATTTGCCTCTAATGACTCTAGCTTGCGACCTTTCGCTACCGTGACTTGGCGTGGACTCCTCGATCGGCTCCCGGTTCTCTACCGACTCGCCATCGGTCCTCGCTCCCCTCTCCGAGACCGGCTACCAATCTCCGGACTGGTATCCCCTCTCGCATGGTCACGCCCCTGTCTATTCGCCCGGGGCGGATCCCTTGACCATATGTTCGCAGCGTTGATTGCTTCCGCGTTCCACGTTTCACTCCAGGTGTTTCTCATTTTCGCATACTTCGCGCGCAAACAATTTCTTCTTACATTCCACCGCTATTGTTCGACCATATGCTTCGTTTCACCTGTCGTACATTTTTTTTGTTATTTATTTCACTTATTCTCCCGTATCGTTACTCGCTGTATCGGAAGGTGACCCTCGGCATTTACATTAGTCGTTCATACATTCACTCGCTCGTTCGCCGGTTACGCGCTTCGCACACCTGGGTCCGCGGCGTCCACCACGGTATCCCGAACTCCCGTTCACGGTAACCCATCGCAATGGGGTCTCGCTGTTTATTCGGCTGATGGCCCCCCTTACTCGTTAGCCCTACGACCCTGAGCTCGGCCCATGCCTTTACGGTTTTTCGCGCCCCATGGTATCACGTTCTCAGCCACCGCGCGGCCGACACTCTTGGTTTGTTCCTTAATTATTAAGTGGCCTCTCCTCATGCACTTTCGCATATGCGCGCCTTTCGCCGTTCTGCCGGTTTCGCGGATTCGTGTACCACCTGGTACTTTTTTGCTATGGACACCCGTTATACCGGTATCCCTTGATTAACCGTGCGTGGCTTTCGCTTGGTCCCTAATGCTGAGCACCTCGAACTCTTAATCTGGGAAATTCGCGCCGTGGTTCTCAACCTCGGGGAAAATTGAAAATAAATCAATGTACTGGTGATCATAATTGGTCATAAATCTTAAAGTCAAACGTGAACAAAATGGCGATATCCGAGAACCGAGGTTCATGAACCGATTTTTTAAACTAAACGGAAATCATCTTTATTCATGCGCGAATCTTAATTATAACCACGCGTTCCCCACGCTGCGTGTCTCAAGCGCTCCGATGAGGCACCATATGCCTGGTCATTCGTTCTCCAACAAATAAACTAAATGGTATCGCACAAATCCTGTTGTTGCGTGAAAAACGAAAATTCCTTACAAAAGAAACATAGAATTGTAACTCTATTGGAACAAAATGGCGGAATATGAAAACCAATGTAACTGAACGGGGTTTTTCTTAACCCATGCAAATCATACCTATTATTACGCTTACATTTAGTCTTATTACTATTATATCTAAATTAGCTATTTACATTCGCGCTCGCTTGCGCTTACGAGTTTTTTCCGGTAGGCTTCCCCGGTCCCCGCACGGCGTCCTTGATAGCCGCCCACACCGCCTTTGGTGCTGTCGGTCGTCTCTCCTGGCTGGCTCCACCGGTCGCTGCCCTTGGTTTAACGCTTGTGCGCCCCGGAGGAATAACTACTTCCTCCATCACAGTGGGTCCGGGCTTGGCCGCCCTGACGTCGGTCGCGACTGCAGCCGTCGGCTGCAGGTACCACGTAGCGTGGTCAGCGAATCCGGTCAACCAGCGGTCCGATCGGGGAACCAAGGGCACGAATGGGTTGTCAGGGTCAGTGTCAACGAGAAATGACCAGCAGCCAGCGGGCCGGACACATAACGGACGAAATCGCGATCCACGGGTAGAACGCGAATAAACGGACACAGCGTAGATATCTAAGCATACCGGCGACCATATACCGGGGAAACCCCACGAATCGAGGGGTGGGCGGCAAAACCGGCGAACCGCGGTAGTTAGGAAAAAACAATAAGATCCACAAATGTACACGCGTGGTCTCATTTCCCGGGGGAAACTCCACCAAGACAATAATATAACTTAAAAGTAAATGGGGTTAGCGGGAAATGGAACACCGCGTAAAGTAGTACCAGAATGTTCGAGAAGGAATGTTCGCACACATGTTTAGAAAGTTGTTGATCTGTGAAAGTATGCGAATAACAAGTCGAACAATGGCGCGTAGTTTGCGGGGACAATGGCCCAGGAATGCGGAAGCGACGAACCCACCATCTGGGGAACAGGTGAGCGGCACATCTGGGCGACAGATGCGAAAAGGGGCGTAACGACGGGAAAAGTGGGGTAACAACCCAAAGCATAAAAGGGAGCAGAGACGACCATGCGAAGATTTTTCTCTCGTCGGAGCTTGTAACAGTAGAGTCGATTGTAATCCGGTCTCATAGCAGATACTTAGATTCGGCATTGAATATCCCGCGTTAGGCGCGTTAAACTTTAAGGCCTGCGAGTTCGAAATTTGTATTGTCCGAAACACCGTAAAATAAATAATATTTTACCGATTGAAAAAGAAATACATTCATTAAATTCACTCGTGTGCGGTCTATCTACCTTCCCGATATACCCACCTGATCCGGAGACTTACCTGTCGGCGATCCTACGTCCGTCCGGGGGATCCAGAGACGGTCCAGCGGCGATCCAGAGACGTGAGTCGGCGGTGCACAGCCGCGGTCCAGAGGTCCAAAGTACGTGGTCCAGAGGTGATCCTAGATCCGGCGGCGAATACAGGCGACCTGAAACGGAAAAGAGGAAGGGGAATCAGCGTGGCATCGAAAGGTTGGGAAACTTAGATAATAAGCAGTTAATCCTTTCTCAATTTCTCGGAAAAAATCGAGTGGCGACCGTGTCGATAAAGGTTGAATTGGCAAAGGGGGGAAGATCACACCTCCGTACGGTTACACCGGGTGGAAATTTCCGCTCGCGGTACCACGTTCGGACCTTCCTCCCTCGGTGCCGCTGCACCAGGTTTTCCCCTTTGTTGTTCGGCGGGTGCCGTTGACGCCGACCCGTGCGCATCCCTTCGGGGATGCTCCTGATGCCGTTTTCGGGTCGTTTCCCCGTGGATGATGTCCGAGTGCGTTGGTGGTCGTCGGCCGTTGACGCCGACCCGTGCGTGCAGCCGACGGCTGCGCCCGTCGACACGGCTGTAGCACGGAAGCAAAAGCCGGCGATCGTCGGGCACCAAATACTGAAGGAGCCAACCATCCAGCCGGTAAGGAGATCGGAGGGTGCAAGGACGGAGGCGGACTCCGGAAAAGCAAAACTGACAGAGGTGCGCCTACCATCGCGCGTGCGAGCAGCGCTCGGTGATTTGGTGCTTATGCAGACCGGAAAATAAGAAGCGTGTATATAAAATGGACAAGCATTAGGATAAGCTAGCGAGAGGATTAAGTTAGGATATAAATAATAAAACGTGCGTAAAAATTAGAAAATAGTTACCACAGTTCCTTTAATTATAGGTTATAGTTTACATGCAGAAGCATTAAAGTCCCGTGGTTAATTGTGCAAGAGTCAAAAGACGTTAAACATTATTTTGGTTTTCGTTTATTTAGTTAGAGATTAAGTGCCAGGAGCACATATTAAAAGTTATTTTGATTTTGTAATTGTGCGTTATTATTTTGTTGCGAAACCTGCGGACAGTATTTGTTTCTTTCTCCGCGACAGAAATTTAAGAGTCATTTAGTTCGTTTTAAAGCCCCAAGGGGAATCCGAGATTCAAAGCTAAAGGCGCGTACACAATGGGCGATAAGATTCACGGAAGACCCATTATGAGACGGAGAAACAGTTGCGCTCCGATAAGACGGAGAAAGGGTGACCGAGTGTCGTAAAAATCACCCACGAACTTAAGCGTAAAATTAAACATCGTCAACATAGGGTTACCATGACACATGGTAACCGGATAACAAGAACAAACGAACCGATCAATCAATTATCGGCCGAGATCTACTAGGGTCATCACTGCCAAGATAATGCCACCGGCAAACGGTACGGCGGAATGGCGGATCGCGAGAACAGGTTACCATGACTCGTGGTACGGGAATATAGCATACCAGCGACGCGAATAACGAACGAGTGGAGTAAAACGTTCGTGGGCACCGCGAATAAGGAAATAGGATCGAGAAAAGCGAATCGGTAGCGTAGATTCCGTAAACCGGATACCACGACCCGTGGTAGGGCTCCGGGGGTAATGGACGGCGTAATCGGTAAAAGAACGACGCGGAACAGTGTCAGGTGACGAGAATGTGAAAATAGGACCGGCAGTTGGCCGATCGGTAAAGTAAATCCCGAGTTAGTGTTACCATCAGGGGTGGTAAGGGGTACAAGCGAACCACCCATGATAATACCGAACGAGCGACGCGAATGCGTTAAGAATATCGCGAAACAAGCGAAACCGTCGACAGCGGTCGAACAGAACTCCAAGAACGCGAAAGAGCGAGACCACGTCACATGGTAGCGGGTTGAAGCGAACAAGCGGGCGGAGTCGCAAACAAAGGACACAGTCCCACCCCGGGAAGGGAAGATGGGATATATCCATCGACAAAACCTAAATCATGTATCCGGGTACCTAGATACCGGTGCCACGTGGCGTGGACACTGGATTCATATAATGAGCGGCCAGTTCGATAAATACAAGGTCAGAATACTTCGCCCGAGTCGAGGTCAAGAGAACGTGACCAACGGTTGTAGCCGGACGGAGGAGTATTTTTCCCCCTTTTCTGATTTAATGTCTCCCGACACGGTCGCCACTCGATTTTCTACTTTCCGAAACCGAGAAAGGACTATTAATGTATTACTTCCAACCTTTCGAAGCCACGCTGATTTCCCTCTTTTCTGTTTCAGGTCGCTTGGACTCGCCGCTGGATCCTGGATCACCGCTGGACTACGGACTTAGGACCTCTGGACTACGACTGTGCACCGCCGCTGGATGTCTCTGGATCACCGCTGGACCGCCTCTGGATCTCCCCAAGTGGAAGTCGG
>JASTWP010002135.1:0-49697 GCA_030770255.1 Temnothorax ravouxi | reverse complement strand
ACATATAATATTTACCATGAACATGCGGTTTTTCCAAACGTGTAGTATTAACGCGTTATACCACGTTATAACATCGCGGGAAAACAGTTTAGCTTATTTGAATAAAAATGGCGAATTGTAATTAACGCGTAACTTCGAACGCCCATTTATCCACCAATTGTAGACCACAGATCGATAAACGAATGTGCAAACAAAAGAAGAAGCACGATTAATCCGGGATTCTATATATATATTCTCATGCAGTACATTCTAAAGGATTGAGATTGTACATATAATGATAGACGTAGTGATTTACGATAATTTCTATAATTGCTTCGTGAGAAAAATTGTGATTTTTTATTCGAGCGCAGCGCTCGCAGTGCGCAACTATTATTCGCGGATTAATTGTCCGATAAAGGCTACGCGATAATAATACACGGTGATTTTCCGTGACGCCTCAACTTTTGCAATTTCGTCGCACAGACTGTAAATTATATTCGGTGATTACGCTTAATTTGATTTCCTTTCGGCGCGATGAGCACACGAGCGGCGACGTTCGTTTCACAGCATCGCGTCAATAACTTAGAAGCTATATATTAAGATAATTATTGCAAATTATCTTCGAATCAATATACCTCTTTGGACGGATTCCATCTCATTTGATAATTTAAAATTTAAAAGGAAGATATCGGGATATTTCATCTTTCGACAATTTCTTCGACAAATCTATATTTATTGCGAATTGCCGCGATTTTGTTTTATAATTTTACGTTTACAATGTGAAAACAAAAAAATAAAAAGTCAGTTTTTAAGTAATACACGCTCGGTGCTATAGCTATCGTCGACGAACATGTTAACAAACAAACTTCCTATCTCTATTATATACATGCAGTTAAATCTTCCGCGAAACGTATATCGTGTAATCCTATAAAACTCTTCCATCTCGCTTGTGATTTTCGAAATAACTATGTCGTGGTCGTGTATACCGACACGATAATATCGCGAAATTATTTATTAGTAATATCGCATTACGCTGCGAATTTAATTAGAGTCATGCATACCCGCCGCGAACGAACGGTGGCCCGAATCGTTCTAACCCGCTTTGAATCGTCGAACATTAATTTCGTGTCTCTTCTCGATTCTCATCTCGCCTGGCAGCCGCGTTTTCAGCCGTACGTGAAATACGGAAATTTGGCGACGTTCATAGAATATCAAAGCCAGTTTCAAATTTTTTGCCTTTCAAGACAAATTCTTGTAAGATATGCAGAATCTTCCTGATGTCGGATTTTGCCGACTTTTACACGTTGTCCCATTTCTTTTTAAACTATACCTGAAATAACATCGAAACTTTATAGTCGACGAAAGGAATACACTCCAATTTTAAGTGACATATTTATAAAATTTTTGACAAATATAATTTTCGATTTTTATGGAAATGCAAATATTACTATTTATTGACTTTTACTGCGATAAATAAAAAATTGGTAAAAGTATGTTTCTATGGCCCGTATATTCTAAACGCACTGCTTTTATCAATATAAAAATGCGGGTATATTTATTTCTCAGATGCTATACATATAGTTCATGTTACACGTACTATGCATCTCAGAAATAAATGCGCGTATTTATCGATAAAACTGCGTTCAGAATATGGTGGGCCTATGTGTTCAGACTATTTGTGCCTCTTTTACTTTCTCTTCTATTATACGTAGGTATAATCGCACATCTTCATTAGTCATTAAAAAATTCTATCAACTAATGAATACACATGTACAATTGCATGCCGTTCGTTGTTACTTCTTATTAACATTATTAAATGTATTTTCCATCTTCATTACTATACTACAATATACATATAGGAATATCTTTTTACTCAGTAACGGTTATGACTGCGACGAGATCTCATTATAAATTTTCTTTATAATAAGATTATTTGTTGTTGATGCTACGAATGTCTCTCGTTTTTCTGTGCTTTCGTCGTTAGATAGAATTTTGCAGTCTTGCTCTTGCAGCTTGTTTGCTTGTTCTATCTCTCTCAATTTCCAGTCTTATCCTCCGTGCATCGATTTTGTTATCGCGGAGGAGGCGTTTTGTTTCATACCACGTGTTACATTATGCATAACTCTGCCCACTCATGCGCTATCTTCTCTACGGGCCTTGTCCGAGCACGTGCAACGGCTTATGTACAAATATAGTAGCGATGCATGTAGCGGGCTTAGACGTGCTTCAAGCGCGCGCGATTAGTAGGGGAGAGTTGGCAATTACCGCGCCGTTGACAATTCCGCGCCATTGTTTATCTCAATAACTATTTGTATTACGCGCCTACAATAATGTTAATATCATAGAGTAACACGAAATACCCCCCCGGATGCGCCGTCAATGCGTTCCGGCCGTCCATGTAAACAGAGTGCGCTCTGGAAGCTTCTCTGCTTGCTCGTTGTGATTTTGCTGGTAGTTTCGATAAGAAGTGAGTAACATAATATTTACATTAGAGAAATAATGCCGACGGATTTGATAAGCTAAAACACTGTAAAATTAGATTGCACAGGGATTTTAGAAACACGCGTTTCGTTCCTATATATTTTAAGGTTATAAAGTGAAATGATTGAGTTTGATAATTTCGCGCCCAAGGTATAATACTCATAGATATAACGATAACTGTGTGTTAAGAGTTACCAAGACTGTTTAGTTTACAATGTAAGGTGCTTACAGAAAAGATCGTTGCTTAAGTTTTGATTTAAATTTATAATGATCGTTATTTGTTAACGCATTCACTTATTTTTATATGTAGGTACCTACTAGACAATATTAATGCATAAATATAAAAAAAAATTTTGTTATTGTGTTCTACTTCATGTCACTGGCTGAAGCCAAAGTAATTTTTATAGGTAGTTTTATTAAACTAGGCACGATTTTATCAGACCTGGTCACGATATTATCAGACCAGTTTGATAATACCGCGTTTTCTCATTTTTTGAAAAATTATTAATATTTTAGTTTGTGTTTAGCTTTCAGCATTATTGCTATGCTATATGGATAGCCAAATAAATGACCTATCTAAAACTGCACAGTTTATTTTTTTGAAGCATTTATGAGCTTAGATATACGCTTCGGTTCTTAGGGGCTCGGTAATTGCCAACTCTCCCCTATCTCACTCAGAAAGTATATACTAAGTCTAGAAAATGATTAAAATAAAAGTGGCAAATTGCGTATGATAAAGGTTGATTTCGAGGAAAATCGCAGGACTTGGCCGAATCAAAGAATATTCAATTTTTTTTACTGCATCTTCTATTTATAAAAAATGTCTCGCTCCAAAATTAGCGCCTCGAAAAAAATTGATATGTCACGCTTTGCATGTCTCGTCCTGTTATGCGCGACACGATTCGGTATATATACGATTCGTCATGCTGCATGTATATGAATTTTTAATAACGGATAAATGCAGAGAATTATGATAAAATTGGTTTTTTGCGATATATTTGTATATTATATATCAACTATATTTCCAATTTTCAATATTGATTTATTATTGCTTAACTTTAAATTGTCATTTTGTTAAAGCCCGGCTTGAAATTAATTGAAGAATAAGCAAATACTGTCTATCCCGAAAAATCAATTTATTAGTATATTATAACTTATAATTGCATATATAAATGAAAAACTATTATTGCTTCTTTGTTGATCAGTTTTCTTGTATCTTTTCTCTATGCGTTAACATTTGAGAAAACTAGTAGTTATTCTATTGCTGTTTTCTCTTGTATAGGTATATACCGTTAATTAATATAATAGTATAACACACGCATTATTACCTAATGTATGTAGATTGTTGAAATTTATCAAAGATATATTTTATTTTAGGAACAGATAAACTTGACATTGATTTTATTTTTAATTGTTTAATATTTTGTACAGGTTTGCATGAGATTAAGATATCTTATCTAAAAAAGATACCTTGATAAATAAAATTATAGTATAGTGTTATCAAATATTTTATGTGTGCGTGTGTGTAGGCGTGAGATAGATTCAAAAAGATAAAACAAGTGAAGTTTGTATCAATATAAAGATGGATAATGGTACCTACATTATAATACATACAATGCACGTTTTTCCGATTTATTATGAAAAAAGGTAACGTTCTACAAATATATTTTAATGAGGATTGTAACATAATTGCAATTGAATACTTTGTAAAAATACGGTAAACACATGTAATGTTAATTTTAAATTTATCATTTGCACTATCTTATGTATTTTACCATTTTTACTTTTGTTCAATGTCATTCTACTCGCTATAATCGGTAGACACAAAGTGAGTCTTTATATAATGAACATCTCACCGACACAGTTCGCTGTAAAGCAATAAATATATACGTTGAAATATAATGCATGTCCAAACAGAGTTTTTTTTTTTCGAAAATTTACATGAATTGATTATAATGTTGAAATGCACCGGATGTCTGTGGTGATGACAGGAATGTGTTGAGAAAGTACAGGTGATTATACTGTATACGTATACGTGCCGAGTCATTAAATTCTACGATGAGACATACGTGACATCTCAACTTGCATAACGTATTGACGTATCTTAGAACTAGTCGGATGTCGGCCGTCTCGTTTAGAAGACAGCAGATTCTTCAGAATCCGAAGTTTTATTCATAAAATATAGACACGTATATCGGATCGGTAAAAACCTGATGGAGCTGCAGGAGTCCATTGGATGTGAATGGTTAATTGCGTTTGCGATTCCGGGTTTTGTCGATTTTGCCGTTGATATAAGTCATGTTCGCAAAACTGTTACGTCTCTCACGAGGCGGATAGACTCCGGCGAAATTGGAAAGCGTTCTAAATGTCACCTCGGCCATAAAGTCTTCTCTCACCTGATCCTGATGCGAGTCTTTTGTCCATGCACTGATCCGTCCTGATGGATACTCCACGTCCGTCCATAATGAGATCGATCAAGCCCCGAAACGAGTCCTACCAGGTAGCGTGAGATTTCAGAATTTTCTCTTAGATACTGCTAATTTAAGTGAGGAACTGTATCTCTCACAGCTAAAAAATCGTTACTATAAGATAACACAAATCATATGTTACATAAAACATAACATATTACATAACATAATTTTTTATCGTACATTTCAAATTTAAAAATTTCTTTTTATTTGCTTTAATTCATAGCATGTCCAGTAAATTCCGCATTTAGATTTTTCATCTTTTATCCATTTTTTGGCGGAAATTTCCGCACTAAAACAAAAACATTATCTTTTTCGCGGGGATTGGCATATAAAAATAGAACGGCGATTATTCTTTTTCTATCGAGAAACGCAGGTTCGTTATTCTCGTAGCCGCGACGTTGCTAAATTTAATTATCGCCGCGAGCATTGTCACTCATATTCCCTTTTTTTCCTCCCCGTATATAGAATGCAGCCGATCGACGCGGAAAAGTTACGTAGTTGCATTTCAATGCGTTTATTGATGCATTTGAAGCGTGTGTCAATACGTTTATCGACAAGTCCGTTACGTTTGTTCGTGCAACGAATCGACTCGCCGTTAACCAGAGTGCTCCCCGTTTTAAGTGGGAGATAATTTCTTTTTTTTTGTTCAAATCCAAGCGGGCGAAATCCTTCAAACGACGTCACTTTTCGCATCGTTTGCCGACTCTGGCTCGAGTTCTGATGAACATTAATGAAAGAGATTCTATTTCTTGCTTTGATATCTGCTGTAAAAAACGCAATGGATCAAGATAACGCGATTCATATCTAAGTTATATCCATAAGTTGTATGAAAGATACAGAGGGAAAAATAGGATCAAAGTTAATTTTTTGTCGAAATTGATCTGATCATGCTATTATCTTGTGGCATTTTCAAAGAACTTTCATAATTCTTATATGTTTCGATCCAGAACAGTTATAATTGGAAATAAGGCCGAAAGATGTACCGTGCTGGAGAAACCAGCATTTTCGTTGTAGGGAATATCGCATCAGAGTCCAACATTACTCCGAGTAGACACTGATCGTTTTTTCCTTGTACCCTTTATATATAATGTAATAAAAATTTTGAAGATATAAAAGAATATATAAAAAATAGAATGCTAACATATGTACAGTATAAATATAAGTTACATATAATTGAAATTCTCTGAAAATAGAATTTTTTTTAACGTTACCATAATTACTGTTGTTCCGAATTTGTTTTTCAGCGATATGACCGCGACGTCAATATTCTACACGTTTGTTACTCAAATTGCGAGGCGACAAATACTTTGATCGGTCTCGCAATATATGTATATAATCTACATAAATTCCAATCCAAGTCATGTTCGAGTTGCAATTATAATCGAAATTCTGAAAATGGAATGTTAATATATGTAAAAATGGAATACTAATACATGTAAAGTATAAATTTACATATATTATGGAAAATCTGAAAATGGAATGTTAATTCCAAAATAATCATCGCGTTATTCTGAATATGCTTTTCAGCTATATGTGACCGCGCGATGTCAATATTGCATCCTGTTGCTCAAATTGCTATATAGGAATCGAAATATCTCGATATCGGCCTCGCAATATACGCGACAATTAAATGAGCCGCACATTCCGTTGACGCGGAGCAACTTTTATTACTTCTCGGGAAAGGGAACACTTTTGCGTGGAATTCTCAATTTTACACGCCACGCCGTTTATTTCGCTCGCGGGTGCAATACGGCATAAACCAGCAGCTCGATGCGAGTGTCGAAGCGAGGATTGAAATCGAAATCTGATCTCGGCAAGTTCAGTTTCCGATGCTGAGTGAGATACGCGAAAAAGTACGTTATGCCGATCATCCCGTTCCGCTTGTTGTTGTGAGAATCGCGGAAGAATCAAAACGAATATCGCACGAGCTGCGGTTTCAATTTCTGACGACGAACATCCTAATCTTAAGTAGAACATGCTATCCTTTTCCCCGCAGTGGTTTGCTCATTCGAGAGCGAAAAGGAAATCTTTATTCACGCGGTTCTTGCGAGACGTTTTATTATCCTGCGCCTGTTCGTTCGGCGTCTGAATTACGCGCACTACGAGAAGCTGCCGAGAGAGAGAGAGAGAGAGAGAGAGAGAGAGAGAGAGAGAGAGAGAGAGAGAGAGAGAGAGAGAGAGAGAGAGAGAGAGAGAGAGAGAGAGAGAGAGAGAGAGAGAGAGAGAGAGAGAGAGAGAGAGAGAGAGAGAGAGAGAGAGAGAGAGAGAGAGAGAGAGAGAGAGAGAGAGAGAGAGAGATATATGCTATAATAAAAACCGGCTCGAAAGAACCGGTAGAATTCGCGATTTTTACGAGCTACACGTCCCGGCGTCTGGTACGCGCTTGTGCCGCCTTCGCGATTTTCGCGACAAAAATTTCGCAAGACTCGCCGCGGAAAATGAAAATGGGTAGGTATACGACACGGCGGGAATACTCTCGAAAGAATTTCAAGTCGATGGCGTCTCCCCATGAAAATTTATGTAATTTCTACACAGCGTGGCGCAACTTTTTTAATCTGCGATCTAAAGTGATCTACTTTAAGGTCCATTAAGGGGAAGATAAAAGTGATGAGTAACTTGCTAATTAAGCCTTTGATGGAAATTTTGTCGATGTTGAATGTGAGTTCCCGCAAAGAATACAAATCCTGTTAATGTGTTATGAATGTCTGTGAAAGTTGGCCCCCTTTTTCAAAATTCGGAAAATTTTATTAGAGTTATGGATTCCCCAGAAAGAGCTCTAGAGTTCTCTGTAGTTTTTAAAAAGAGTTCCGTCATTTAAAGTGGTTAAAACACCATTTAAAAAATGGGGGGGCTAACTTCACGGCGCCCCCCATTTTTGAAAAAATGGATTTTTTTGTAGTTCCGGATAGATTTCGATGACTTCTAGAGTTCTCTATAGCTTTTAAAAAGAGTTCCGTTCAAATAAGCCCAAAAATCGATGTCAAAGTTGAACAAAAAATTTCCACTTTTTTTTTTAAATCAATTTTTTATGGTAGATTCAGAAAGATTTCGACGAGATCTAGAGTTCCCTATAGGTTTTATAACGCTCCGACCAATATTTCAAAAGTTACAGCCCCTCAAAGTACCGCAACTCGAAAATATTCTAAGTCCCGAGGGGTAATTTTTTTTTCGGAAATCGGCAGTTCTCGCTGGAGTTCTGGTGGCCCCCCGAGGAGTTCTATCGAAAACTATTAGGTTTCGAAACGATTCGACCAATATTTCAAAAGTTACAGCCCTTTAAAGTACCGCAACTAAAATTAAAAAATTATTTTACCGGAGTTCTCGCTGGAGTTCTGGTGGCCCCCCGAGGAGTTCTATCGAAAACTATAAGGGTATCGAACTATAAGACTCCAGCGAGAACTATGCCGATTTCCGAAAAAAAATTACCCCTCGGGACTTAGAATATTTTCGAGTTGCGGTACTTTGAGGGGCTGTAACTTTTAAAATATTGGTCGAAGCGTTATAAAACCTATAGGGAACTCTAGATCTCGTCGAAATCTTTCTGAATCTACCATAAAAAATTGATTTAAAAAAAAAAGTGGAAATTTTTTGTTCAACTTTGACATCAATTTTTGGGCTTATTTGAACAAAACTTTTTTTAAAATCTATAGGGAACTCTAGAACTCATCGAAATCTATCCGGAACTACAAAAAAATTCATTTTTTCAAAAATGGGGGGCGCCGTAAAGTTAGCCCCCCCATTTTTAAAATGGTGTTTTCACCACTTTAAATGACGGAACTCTTTTTAAAAACTACAGAGAACTCTAGAACTCTTTCTGGGGAATCCAGAACTCTAATAAAATTTTCCGAATTTTGAAAAAGGGGGGTCAACTTCATAGACATGTGTTATGATTCTGTGGCGCTACTGCTATAATGAAACGAATGAAATTGTTCATGCATGTATATGCGCAAACGGGATTAAAGTTTTTATGTAGAATTTAAAGTTAATATGTTGGTTTTGTGCGAACATATATCATATTTAAACGCGTATGAATTTATTTTGAGATGCTGCGTTCATTTTCTGCTGAAGCGTGTTCCAGTTCTCAGAAAAGATTGGAAAATATTATTGTATATATTCATAAAATTAAATTCGAAGCATCGCCTTTTTTACTGGAGCGTGTTCCAGTTCTTAGAAAGATTGGAAGACATTATTACACATTCGTAAAACTAAATTCGTTTCTTACTATGTCATACACTGAAATAATCTCAAAAAGGTCGAAAAATTAAAGAAATTAAAATTAAAAGAATTATATATTAAAATACTAATGGCTATGATTATATTTAATGTTATCTATTTTTTTAAATAATTACCATACGTTTTTCGGAATTTGCGAAGATTGTTTCAATGTAAATGCAAGATGATCGAAAAAGTGTGTTCGATAAAACCTTATTTAGAACGGTGTCTGGCGTAAGCGAGCGTGAGAAAAAATGGCCTTTGAAATTACACGATAAACAAACGATTGTAATGAAGTCGAGCTCAAAATAATGGCTTTACTTCATCATGTTACAACACTTGGAGTAAACTTGGAGTAAACTTAACATTATCGCGCTGGTAGAAAAATTTTAATTACGTATAAGAGAGACATCTCGTTAGGTCTGTTCTTGTCAGCTGCACCTTCCCTTGCATTTGTTGCCTTTTCTCTTGGTCTCTTCAAACGAGCGTGCATACTCATTTCGTTCCACGTACAGAGGATGTTACGAAGCGAGAGACGAGTGAGGCAGTTAGTTATATAATATTTTTCTTCACGCATATTAAAATCTCGCCTTCTGAATTCTGAATCATAAGAAAGTTTGAAAAACTTAATGTTTTTCTCGTGCCTACACGGAAAGAACGGTTTTGCTGAAGTATCTAAAAATTTAGCTAGATACAGATCTGAAAATAATTTTGTTGCACCATCTCAAAATAATTATAGTAGGTCGCTGAAGTGTGATGACAATGCTGTAAAAAATTTTGAAATTTTAGCAAACAGCTTGAGTGTTCTACATTATTATTTTAATAGTACAAAATTATTTTCAGATCTGTATCTAGCTAAACTTTTAGATACTTCAGCAAAATCGTTGTTTCCGTATGTATACGAAATTCAATATGGGTAAATGAATATTTTAATCGCTTGCGAGGCCCGTTGCGTGACAGATATGCACAACATATGCATCTTTCGTTGCTTTGCTTTGTACTTTGTACTTTCCAATGTCTCGCTATTTTTTTCCTTTTTTATTTTATCAAGAGAAACCCTTCTCCAGTAATTTCTTCTCTGTTCGAACATTTCTGATCAATTCTCCGAGTCATTCCGGCGCATCACATGCAAATGAACGCAATTAACGACTGTGTGACTTCGCCGTTCTATCCTTGATTCCGAAGTCTCGAATCGAAATCCAGTTATGCTTTTTTTCTGTAAATTACGAAGCGACTTCATTTTACAGTACGCGCTAAGTACTTCTCTCACTGAAGTAACGAGATCCCTCCTTAAACTTTCTTTTCTTGCTTCGTCTTTTTTTTAAATTTTGTTTTACTCCTGATGCTCTTGGATCTTGTTCTCCGATCGTCAAATCTCCGTAGCTATACTGTTACGTAAGCAGAGATTCGAGAGAACTTTCACAGAGATTATCTGAAGTGTGTCTCGTGGCAACACATTATTTTGAGTTCCCGTTTCAGGTTTAGCTGCGCCTTATTTTAATCTTCTCACCGTGACAGATTGGAAATTGTGCCCTAAATATGATTATCATCTTTATTTCACGTTATCTTAATTCGGCGGATCAATATCTCTGAACATCGATAATTGGCTAACGAATTGACTAACATATTCATCATTTCGCGTTTTGTTCGACCGAGTTGCATAATCAGTGTTCAAAATTTCATGCGTCTGCTGAACCGGAATCGTCGTGATGTCGAGCAATATGGCTCGTACTGATGTCACCGATATTAATAACTTTCTAGTGCACTATGCTCTTTCCATATTAACTTGCAGTTCTTGCTCATTGATTTATAATATCATGACAAAGTCACGTTTTCCAGAAGACTAATCGATACTGACGGAGAGGGAAAGAGAGAGATATACTTATCCGCGCGATTATGTATTTACATAATTCAAAATTTTATGTAACTGGGATGTGATTTTGAAATCGATTTTGAAGCTATGCAATTTTCTTATTCGTATCAGAAAGATGAGTAAATATTTGATACAGGTACAGATATAAATAAGCGAATTCACTCGTGCTTGTTCGTTTCTTTTATTAAACGAATTCGTGCCGCTTGTAGATAGATAGATTTATTTAATTTCAGCTACAAAAAAGCCAAGAAATGGACTTGGTTTACAATATGCCTTATACACACTCATACCAACTTTTTTAACTTAACGCGTGCAACTATTAATTCATTATTCCGTACTTTCTTAAATTTCTTTTAGAAAAACCATCCCTTAGCCCTAAACGACTAAATCCATTATTTGCACGTTAAACTCTTAACCTAAACTTAAAAATATTTGAATCTAGTCCGCTTCAGCAGTAGGCCAAGAAACGGACATTATTCACCTATACACACACACATACATACCTTCATACAACAACGCGCAACAACTAATATTATATAATATTCCATATATTTCTAAATGCTTCTCAATTCTCCTTTAATCCAGGAAGAACAAATTATCTCGCTTTATCTCTAAAATAATTTCTTGCAACCTAAAACTTATAAAACTTAAATTCTATGCATTCTCTCTATAAACCTTATACTCCAGAACCTATTATATACTTTAAACTCATATCTTCCATAACTTCTGCGTGCGAAACTCAAAGCCTAATCTTAAAACTACAAAACATAATCCTCTCTTTTTTTATTTATCGCTACCTTTACCTTAATATTACGACCATTATCCTATTTTTCAAATACATATTGACAAAACCCTTACACTCAAATATTAACATACACTTACATATAATAAACTCGACTAATAAATCTCTTGCTTCCTAACTAATACTTTCCTATGTCTCCCTACCGAACTCATCACACCTTCCTATATGCCCCTCCCTCCTTTTCTTTTCTTTTCTCTTTCAATATCATCTTCCTAATCTTAATCTCTACTTGATCTTTTTTTTTTTTAGTTCATTCCTAGTTTAACTCAAAAAACTTCTGTGCCCTCGAATCGCTCCATTCCTCTTTCTTATTTGCCAAATTTCTCAGCACTGCTCCTCTCCTCTCTTACTAAATTGTCTCCCAGCTCTTCTTCTCTCGTTCCCTCCGAAGCAACATTTATTTCCTCCGCGCGCGCTCGCGCGTTCTCTAGTTATCTTCCCGTACCTCCTATCTGCCGTTGCATAACCAATTTACCTGTATTCGCATCCGTGCCCTCCAAAGATTCTAATATTTCCAGAAAACTGCGGCGTCCATTCTTAAACTGTAACGTTCATACCTCTTTCCACATTTTCTTCCTCTTCCTCTTCTCACCAAGCCTTGTGTCCTCATTTACTCCCTTTCCTATTTCCATCTTCATTTACCTTTTCTTTCCTTCCACGCAGATGTTTCGTCAATCCTTGTTCCAGGATTACGCCAATCGCTTTTCTTCACCTTTCTTCTGTTCATCTTCTCTCTTCTTCATCATTGGCTTAACCCTTCCTCAGTTATTTAACTTCTTTTACTTCCCTTTCCTAGAACCTCTGAATCCGCCAATTCTTGTGTCCTAGCTTTATTTCACTTTTCTTCTTTTCCTTTCCATTAACCCGGAACTCGAGAGTTTTTACAACTATAGTTGTAAAAACTCTCGAGTATACTAAGTATACTTTTACTTTTTTACTTTTACTTTTACTTTTACTTTTTCTAAGTATACTTTTTTCTTCTTTCTTCTTCACCTTTAATCCTCCCTTGTTTGGTATAACCTCTTCTATAACAGCGCTTATTCTTTTATCTACCTCTTTTCTTCTCCTGTCTTCTTCCCTTTTCCTCTTCTTCCTCTTCTTAATCTTGATCCTATATTTCCCAATTTAAAATTTACATGTGTTCTGAGTTCGACCTGTCATCACAATAACTATCTTCTTAACCTATGCTTAATTTACGACCGAAGGCTCCTTAGCTAATCACTTATCATACAATCTTCTTTACAATCATCGATCGAAACCTTCCTTACTTTACCTACATTACCTTTACCGCCTTTTCCGCCTAACTGACTCGTCACCATAACCTCATCCTACCACGTTCGCTAAACACTTCTATACTACTTTTCTCTACTTGCATCCTACTATCTCCCTTCATTCTCATCGCATCCCCTATTTACACCCTATCTTTCCATTATCCCTACTTGCCACATACTAATCTTTAAACCCAGAAACAAAGCTAAAATCGCACAACGCACTTTCGCCGCTACCATTTACACACGCGCCATCTAACCAAGTCCCGTCGTGCCGCTTGTATTGTTCGACATCAAATAATAAAGAATAAACCGGCCGGTCGTCGAACTTGACATCCGAACATGATTCATCCGTTTTATTAATCATCATAAAGAAATGCGTTCGCGAGAGCGGGCCCGTTTCTGATTGCGGTGTTTACGAGGCGCTCTTAATAAGACACGGAATTTCATGCGCCCGTGCGTCGCTCCGATAATGATTGATCACTAATGTTCGACAAGAATCTGAAGGATCCTCACTTTAGATTCACTTGCATAATTCTTATCGTAGATAATTATTCTATCGTAATCGTACAGATCTCATACAATTGTATTAATGTAAATAAATTAAGATCAGAAGACTATTTTCTTTTTTTTTCTTTTTACTTCCTTTATGAATAATTTTTTTTTTCATGGAGATTTAATCGAACGCTAATCTTTTTAAATACCAAATATATGTTTGCTCCACAATTATATTTTACGCTGTGGAGAAGAGTACAGTTTCTGAAGGTGTTTATATAACCTCCGTCAGTCAGTCGCAATGATTAATTAGTTGTTACTTATATACGATGACTCTCGGTCTTCCATTCGGCGCCTTTCGTTAGTGCAGTCGCGTGTTTAATCTCAAACGCGGATATTTTCGTTCTGTCTTTTACTCTGATGCTCACATTGCAATTTCAGTAAAAACCGATAATACGCATTGCGCAATCCTCGATGGAGGCGTAATCTACGATCTCATTTATGCCGCCTTTGTTTTAACAGAGTCATTTATCGGGTTTCTGTCGAAATTAAATTTTATCGCGTTGCCTTTTAACGTAGTGGTAAAAAGGAGCTGCAATTAAGACTTTAATTCTGAGCGGTAAAATTTACTTTGTTTGCTGTGTTGTGATACAAAACTTAAACATAAAAATTGAACGACTTTTCAAGCCGAGAGTTTATTAATAATAGACAATAACTAAGTTTAACAATAATTTGTATTTATTTTATAGATATGTAACATATATAATTTAACTCACCGTCGACAAATAGAGCGAATGTCATGCGCAAATGTCGAACAATCGCAACACAATGGGATTATTCATTGGAAAAAGATAAAATGAAAATGAAACCAGCTCGTAAAGAAACGTACAAGTCGCTTAAGCCGTCGCTTTTATGTCTAGCGTGCCCTTCATATTTATTATTACCGCAGAGAGAGAGAGAGAGACAAAGGTATCTTTCTCGCTGCAAACCGAAACGTCCTTGTTGCTAAGCTTCTCCACGGTGAAGTCGTGATCGAAAAGAAAACGAACTCTGTCGTGAAAATTATTAGATAAAAGATGCGTCCTACGCTTCGTGCTATCCTTGAAATTATTTTCTAAAGCCTGGCGTTTTAAAGATTACTAGTGGCCTCGACGACACACTGAACACGATAATAGCTATTGTTCTTCTCGGTGTTGATTCCCGGTTCATTTGTCCGCGGGAAAAAGATGATTTCTCCGCGTAGGTATTTAATTGAAATTGCTCGGAATAATACGGTCAAGGGTTAAGATCGCGGCTAATCGTGAGAATTGCACGCGTAGAACGCTACCATGCGCATCGCTATGCGGGTATATTATATATAAATACACGGGCGCGTAGCGCAGCGCAGCGTCGCGGTGGCATCACGCCGTTTTCTCGTGTCAATCATTCACGATATAGGCGGATGCCGTTTTTTTGTACGGCATATTGTTATTCCATCGCCGTCGCCGCGTATTGCTTGTAGTCGCAAAAGCGTGTGCGCGTTACTAAACTAAAGCGCAGGTGTTTCTCTATCCCGCGATGTCGCGCTGCATATGATATATAGTAGTCAACACCGCTCTCGGGCGCTCTCTCAATTAAATTTTCGTTGGGTTTTCCTTAATTACACGGCACGCATTCCTGATGGCGTCGTGGTTAATCATGGGCCGTTATCTTCAATTGTATTAATGCCTCTTGGTTTTCGATCAATGGCATTTGTCGCCCCCCAACATTTGACATTTCTAATAAAATCTTGATTGATTGATTGAATATCGCGAAACTGGTCTTGTTATTTTAGTATAGCACTCTGACATTTTCACAAGCTCGTTATATTATATAGGATCTCGTTATGTGTCCCTTTTATATTCTGCAACCAATCGGTAATTGAAGTCGGGATCAGAATTAATATTAATCTTCGGAATTGATGGTAGCCCATTATTTCCTATTAACACTCATTGTCAAATGAAAAATAATTTCGACAAATAAGTCGACTGCCGTAAAATAGTTTAATTCTCCATTTAAACGTTACACGAAGAAGGACAAAGTTTGATCGATATTATAGTATTAAAATTATAAAAAAAAGTAAAAATACTGAGATTCTAAAGATTCTCTTTTTTCAAGGATTGGCTTAAGTTCTTTTTTCCTTCTTCTTTAGATGTAAACAAGTTTAATATCTTTTCACATATATCCTCTCGTTTAATTACGCCATGCCCGTTTCCGCATCTTTGCGTTCGAGCGCGGAAACGTATAGGTGACTTGCAGCTTTAAGATGCACCGCACTTTCTCCGAACGTGTCGAGGACGTCGAACGTCATTTTTCATTCTGCCGACTTCCGGTCCGTCTCGGACCTCTGCACTCCGTCATTGTGGGCTTGCGAGCGCGGTCGTCGTCGTACATACCTAATCCTAATATGTATATATATTTATATATAAAAAAATATATATATATATACATATAAAAAGGAAGTAATTAATGAAGTTAGCGTGTTAGGATCTCGTTCACGATGATGTACCCGTTTGACGTTGCTCTTCCGTGTCGCGCCCGTTGCATCCGCCCGATCTGCATATCGATGCAACACGACGCAACGATGTATATGCGACCGCTCGGATTATTCGGATTATGCTCCATTATTCGATCGCGTTTGATCGAATTAATTTTAATTTTATTACGCACTATAAACAAAAACAGAATGAGAGAGAGAAGGAGAGAAGACTCTAATAATTTACATTTAGGACCACAAAAACATCCACACGTTCTCTCTTAAAAAAACATGCATGAAATATCACGATTTTAACGATATATACTTCAATGTTGAATTTTGCGCTCAACTGATTTTACGAGATTTCTCTCCTTCGTATCGCTTACATTTATAACTTATAACTTATTTACAACTAGAGTTATTTTTAACTGTTAACGTAGGCACATTTAACGCGCGTACAATTTTATATCGTTAAAATCGATAAAAATTATATACTTTGTGCAATCAATCGATAATTTATATATATTGTTTATGAAACAGCAAACGATTATAATAGACAAATATATATCTATATATACATATATGTTTGTGTGCGTGTGCGTGTGCGTATATATATATGGTGATGTGACAATATATGTTAATATAAAAATCAATGTTATTTCTGATTGATATTACGTAAAAGAAGTTAACAAAGAAACAAGAAGTATAAGTTTGATTTTCATTATCGTATCTATATTGGCGTATTATCATTTTGTGTTAGATAATACATCTTTTTTCATCATAGCAGCATAAACGCAGTGGTTACTTCGTGACATAGCATTTTTCTTCATTCTTTACGTGAACATTCTGTCTCTATTCATTGCTTTTTGTTGTCAGTATCAATAAGATGCTAATTTATCGCATTGAGAAGAAACAAAAAATAAGTTTGATTTTTATTATCAAGTATATCCACAAATATTGTCATATTACCATCTTATGTTAATGCATCTTCTTTTTTCATTATAGTAGCGTAAACAGTGATTATACTTCGTAACATTTTTCCATTCTTTACGTAAATATCCTGTCTCTATCTATTGCTTCTCAGTATCGAGAAGATGCTAATTTATCGCGTTGCACACGTTATCAAAGCCGTATCAAAAGCCTATCTACGCTTCGTCAGATGATGCAAAATAATTTACCGTAAAATCTAACGCTCGCTTCGAAATTATAGCTCATAATCATGTCTTGTCTTTCCCGCAGATTATCAGAGAGGATCGGGAGCATCCATGATGGCACAGGAAACTATACTGCGGACGTGAGATGCTCCTGGCTGATCGAGAGCAGCCCGAACACAAAAATACGGATGCACGTGGAACAATTCGCGACGGAATGCGGCTGGGACCATCTGTACATCTACGACGGTGATAGCGTCGAGGCGCCGTTGCTGGCCGTTTTCTCCGGCCTGATGCACAAGGATAGCTATCACATACGCCGCGTGCCGGAAGTAATAGCGCGATCCGGTAGCGCGTTGCTGCACTTTTATTCCGATGTCGCGTACAACATGAGCGGCTTCAACATTACATATAAAATCAACGCTTGTCCGAGCAGGTAAGCGCGACGCTGATGGCTGCGGTCTCCCTAACTTTTCTTCCAGTCCTCTATCTTCTTTTTAGCTCTCTCAACCGCTTATTTTTTAACATATATATGCATTCGCCAATTTACATTTAGACTTTTACTATCGTTGGAAAACTATACTAAGAAACGGTTCAATGCGTTTGCTAAATATTTTAAATCAGTGTGTTGAAGATACAGGTAGCTATTGATACATAGTTGAGATATCTTTCTTAGTAAAACGGCTCTCGCGTGATAGAGAAAAATGAGACGGGTCGTTTTACGGAGTTGTCCATAAGATTATGGCACAAGTTGATAGACGGTAACACGTCAGCTGACCCTAAAACACGAGCGACTATCACGCAGTGGCTTTTAGCGAGTAGAAGTATAATCTGACACGATGGATTATTTGTGTGATTTGCAGCGGTATTTTACCGAATATAAATGATGCGAATATAAATTCGCTTCGCGCGCATCTATTGAAAAAGAAAGACGTGGATTTCATAGTCGGGCAAGGTAGCGGTCAATCTGAGAGACTCAGAATAGAACGAGAGGAGATTACATGGAGAGTGGCAACCACCGATAACTCGTAATTGGGTCGCTGTCGGCTTAGAAACTTTATCGAGCTTCCTCTGCGGGCCGGAAATACGCGTAACCCTATCTGCGTCACATTTGATAACATTACCTACGGTCAGAAGACGACCTTTGGCAAAAAGAAAACTTGAGATTTTATCCGGAAGAGAGCGGGGAGTCTCATTTTTGAGACGCACAGCTATCATTTGGCCATGGTTTGCTGGTCGTTTTGCTTCGATTTTAGACATGATACATGGGGAACGAGGGTAATTTCTTCCTCTCTCGATATTGTTGTTTTATACCTTTTATAAAGTCTAGGAAAATCTGACTCCGTCAAACAGTTCCGTCAAACGATCCATCATCCGAGCTACCGTGCATCACGACGCACACTTTTCCAGAATTGTTTGCTTTTCCTTCCCACCACCGTTCAAATATCGAGAGCATTCTTTTTTCTGAGAAATTAATAGAGGCAAACACTTATTGCGCGATCGAGTAAATAGCGCACGAGAGCATTTATATTTGCTTAAGGGTGTTAGAACATCGTGGTGGCATCGCGTCCCTCGAAGACAAGATTGACACAATGATATCTGGTGTACACACGTGCGTTGCTTCTTGTAGGTATTCCAATATCGACTGTTCCGGCCACGGTGTGTGTATTGAAGGTACGTGTACCTGCGACGCTACGTGGACCGGTGAGGCCTGCGACGTACAAGTATGCCCGAACAATTGCTCGTACCATCATCAGCAGGGCGAGTGTGATCGCGAGAGTCATCATTGCCGCTGTTTTCACGGCTTTAAAGGTGAAGAGATAACGAAGACACTATAACGATTCGGTGACTTGTAGTTAATAATGAAATGCTGGAAGTTACATTTTACATGTATCTGAAAATAAAATAAATTATAACATTTTTGGGTAACTATTGAGTAAGATCGGTGCATGGAAGATCTGTAATAAATTAATGCATATAACGACGCGATAAAATTAAGATACATTGGTAAACACATTCGAGGTGCTATCTTTCAGATATTCAGTCTAGGATAACAGCGTACTGACGTAATAGTATTTAGCATCACGCGATCGATAAACATCGTGATATTCGAATGTGACGCTAGGTATTACCTGACATATCTATTACTGTCATAATTATAATAGCGTAATCCGTTAATATATTGACTATTATTATTATTATTATTATTATTATTATTACGTGGTATATACTTTTGAATACTTACTTAATATTTACTTGTATACATTTGTTTAATATATTTCCCAGAACAAGTATGTTTTCGATCTGGAGTAATTATCAGTGATAACATTTTATGAGCTATTTCTATTTAAACTCGAAATATATAGTAATAAATACATGTTGAAATGAAAAAAAGGTTAAATAAAATAGGCTTATTTACGTACGATTCTTGCAGGTGCGGACTGTAGCCAAAGAGGCGACCATGGATTTTGGGAGAGTGTCACGTACAAGGATTTGCCGCCGGAAGGTTCGGCCAGTCACTGTTCCATCGTTTGGAAGGATTCGCTGTACGTGGTCGGCGGCGAGAGTTTTTATCGTGCCAAGATGATATATGTGTACGATTATAACGGCAATGTTTGGGAGACACCTCACGTCGAGGGCCGAGTGCCGTTACCGCGGTACGCGCACTCGTGTGTGCTGTTCGGCGACAAGATATTCATGTACGGTGGCGTCGTGCAGAACTCTACGGTGACCAATGAGATCTGGGCATTCGATGTGTCCGCCAAAGTCTGGGAGAACGTCACTGTGCACGACGATGACTGCTACAACAAAACGATATGTGGCCCACTGAAGGTGCGTATATTCATTTAATCCGAATAATATAATGATATATTTAAACCGCTTGCCTAAAGATGTACACGCTTTGGAGAACTGTGGCTGAGTCATTCTTCCCGTATTTTATTAGATAATCAAAAATTCGCCCTGCGTATAAAGTATAAATATAGTTTAAAACAGCAGTAAAAAGTAGCAGTTTTTGAGTTTGATTTTTTACGCCCTTGCAATGTAAAGGAGATGTATGAGTAATGTTTGAAAACTAACGAATACCGAATCTCAAATGATTCAAGAATTATTACCAGCCAAGAATTAATTAAGAAATTAATTTTGGATTTATAAATCAACAAATTATGTTTATTATGGTCGATATAATCTCGATTTAACAATCTTAAACTACTAATTACTGGAAATTTTCTAAATAGCGTTAATCTAATGTTATTCACTCTTATTTTTTAACTCTCAGTTGAGTCTCGTATGATATCTCGATTGTTTTAACAAATTGTTTTTACAGGTAGCAGGACATACCGCGACTCGGGTGCAGAATTATGACAAGAAGGAGAAGATGATTGTGATATTCGGCTATTCGCCGCAATATGGTTACTTAAACACCGTCCAGGAGTACTCTTTGGGTACGCGCGAGTGGCAAATCGTAGAGACGAAGGGCTTTCCAGTGAAGGGCGGCTACGGGCACAGTTCCGCTTACGATCCCCTCACAAATCTCATTTATGTGTATGGTGGTTATGTGTCGGAGTCACAAAGCACGCATGTTTTGACCAGCCGGCTGTACTCGTATCATCCTAATGATTACGAGTGGCGGCTGCTTACGTCAGCGCCATCGGCGCGTTTCTTTCATACGGCCACTTTCGTCACGAGTGGACTAATGTTGGTGTTTGGCGGTAATATGCACAACGATACGCAGCAATCGCACGGGGCGCGATGCTACTCAGCTGATACCCTCGGTTATGATGTCACGTGCGACACGTGGCACCAGTACACTATGCCCAAGGATATGAACGATCTTCCGCGATACGGTCATAGCGCGACCGTCTTCGAGAAGTCGATGTATATCTACGGTGGCTTTGACGGTGAAATGCTCTCTGACATGCTGAGGTATCAATCTAATATATCTTGTTTTAAATGGAAAAAGATACTTATTTATCCGCTTATCTGCAGATGCTGTGATATTGTTATTGTGTAGGTATACCCCCGGCAATTGCGAGTATTTCACGAATCAGAATCAGTGCCTGAATGCCAGGATAGGTGTGAAGTGCGTGTGGCATAAGCGGGACAGTCGATGTCTGCACATCACAAAGATACCGCAGCACGTGCTCAACGAAAAGGAATACGACGAAGTTTTGAAATGTCTGGGCGTCGGGCCGCCACGCGGTATGACATCGCATGGAGAACTCTGTAAGCTGTTCACTGACTGCGTTGCGTGCGTACAGACCTCGTATAATTGCGTGTGGTGTGGCAAGAGTTGTTTCCACGAGATGTGCCGGGACAATGTAAACTCGCCAAATTCGAAGGCCATTACGGAACTGAATCAGTGTAACATGAAAACCGGCATCGAGTGTTTACAACTGCATACATGCCATGCTTGCTTCAGCAATCCGCATTGCACTTGGTCATGGTCTAACGGACCCGATCGTTGCAAGCCAAAAACTCGAGAGGTGTGTATGAGAGTATTTTAACACTTTATTTAACACTTTATTATACAGGATTAGGGAGGGGGGCGGTACGAAACATGGAATATTCATGTATTCACAAATATCTTTTTTTGAAACGTTAAACACGTAGTAAATAATTATAAGCATATATTCTAGTGAAGTATATTTAACGAAGATGCAATATTTGATATATTTCTCATGACAATCCCAGCTTGCAAGAAATTAACGATTGACAATTATTTTTTTAAATAGAGAGTGTTCAACAGCACGATCCCGGGACATAATGTACTACATGGGCAGCTTTTGACTATGGACACATGCCGCAGTCCATGCGTGGAGTACACTTCGTGTCGCAATTGCACGGAATCTGACTGCATCTGGTGTCAAAACGAGGCCAAATGCGTAGAGAAGAATGCGTACCCGGCCAGTTTTCCATATGGACAATGTCGCGAGTGGACGACGATAGATGCCCGGTGCCGCGCCACGGAGACCGGCAGAGAATGGTGCAGCTTTTATTCATCATGCGCCGCTTGCCGATCGGACCCCGGTTGCGGCTGGTGCGACGACGGATCGGGCACCGGGAAAGGTTCGTGCATGCCTGGTGGAGCTCGTGGCCCTAGCAGCAAAAGTTCAAACACGTGTTTCCTCGATCATTGGTACTTCACAACATGTCCAAGTAAGCAAGTTTTTTTTTTGTTGAATCTCAGCTCCGTTTATGCCGCTTTATCACAATTATTGATTCGACTTCCTTGATTTTCACAGCTTGCCAGTGTAACGGTCACAGTAAGTGTCTTCCAAACAGTAGCGTATGCATTCAGCCATGCGGAAACTTGACTTATGGACCACACTGCGATAAGTGTATTCCCGGCTATTATGGTAGTCCACTTAATGGAGCTACGTGTCAGCGTACGTAATATCTTTTTTCCACATGCTATGTCATTATTATTCGCAAACAAGAAGACATTTGAATGACATTTGTGTGCTCTTATTATAGCTTGCTCCTGTAACAATCAAGGCACTCAATGCACGAGCGAGACGGGCAAATGTTTTTGCACAACTAAAGGCATTATCGGCGATCATTGCGAGCGTTGTGACGTGTCTGGTCTTTATCACGGAGATCCTACGAATAAAGGATCCTGTTTTTGTGAGTTTAATTGATGCAATATACTTTTTATCGTATACTTTAGTAGTTTATTTTATACCTTATTATTAAATTATTCCATCCGCTCATGTATTCGTGTTTTAGATGATTTGGCTATCGATTACCAATTTACGTTTAATCTAAGCAAGAAAGAGGATCGTCACTATCGGGCGATCAACTTCAAAAATTCACCACCGAAAGCCGACATTGATGCTGAATTCTCTATCACGTGTTCCGTGCTTGCCAAGATGAACGTGACCATCAAGAAAGTAAATAGTCCAGAAAAACCGCTGCTGCTCGGCGCAAATTGTACGACGACCATGTACAAGCACCGTTTTAGCAAAGCGGACTACAATTTCGGTAGCGAAGATAATAATACTCTCACTACGTTCTACGTGTATGTCTATGACTTTCAACCGCCACTGTGGATCCAGATCTCGTTCTCCCAGTATTCGAAACTGAATCTGCAGCAGTTTTTTATTACATTTTGCACGTGAGTACCATAACTTGGACTTCCAAGTGATTTTTTAATCCAAAATAAAGCGAATTAAAATTCTGTTAAATGTATAAGCGCAATGCGCGAAGAATAATCTTAAGATATGACAGATCCATTGGTACGCTTTATTTTTTCTAAGTTTTTTATACTCTCTTTGCCATGTTGAACCTCAGGCAGTACTTACTTGTAAACTAGAGATTACATGCCACCGCACAGGTGCTTTCTTGCTCTGCTACTTTTGGCCGCCATTCTTTGGAAGATCAAGCAAAAATACGACATGTATCGACGAAGACAAAGGCTCTTCCTGGAAATGGAACAAATGGCCAGCAGAGCGTTCAGTCAAGTTCTGGTGGAGATCGAGAGGCGCGACGTTGACAGCTCGGATCCAGAACGCGGTGATGCCGACTTTACGAATTGTCGTAAAAAAAAGAAGGTAAACGTAAATGTTTTTTTTTATATATATTTTTATATATTCTTATATATGTTTACATATTCTTAATGACATATGCAACTCTGCACTTATTTCTAATTAAACACATTTAATTACACGTTTAACATTAAATGATTTTGTGGTAGGGAGAAGGTAAATTTTCTCAGAGAAGATTCTTATACGATTTTTTAAGAAATTTAGATATTTTATTTTTGCTATTACGTGAATTTTTACATCTTGCAACTAGAGTATCATAATTTAATTAAGGATTCTATTTTTATCGGATATGTTATTTTCGTATAGGATGCTCCTAGTCCGATCGCACTGGAGCCTTGTTGTGGCAACAGAGCGGCAGTTCTGTCTCTGCTAGTCAGATTGCCGACTGGCGGCGAGCCTTATACGCCAGCCGGACAGAGCGCTGGCCTAGCCGTGGCATCCGCTTTGGTGACGCTAGGCAGTCCGCGCAGACCATCTCAGGAATTAACGATGAAGGAGCCGAAGAAGACAAGGAAGTCCGCCAGCCAACATCCGGACTCTACTTGCATTTAGCGGTAAACCGACGAGATAACACGATAGGATGTGACTATGATAAGCCTTAGAGTTGTTTCTGTGATCTTGCCCGCGCTTGATACGGCAGGACAATTTATCTTCGAACTCTCACGTAGTGAAAGAAGTGCGAACGATAATCGCGCTGAGATAAAAACGGAGAACATACGCGAAAATTTTACTCGTTGACGCGCGACTGATCGGTGAATCGAACAATTCGGTTATTTTATCCGAAGAGTCGGTTGAGCGTGTAACACTAGATATAGATATATGCTTTCCTTATCGAGTAGAAGGAAACGCCTTTAGCCGAGGAGCGAATGGACTGATCCGACCAGTTACGTTCGCTAATCATGGTAAGTAACATTTTCTTTTTAGACTCGAGCTGCGTGATATGTTTTCATGCATCGAAAGGGACGTGATTGATCACTCGGCTAACATTCGGAAACGTAATCGAGTTCCTTTTAAAGATCTCGATTAACGGTGTACAGTGTTGTATAGATGGTTAGATGATCGTTTTTGTCGAAGATGTTACAATACGATGTGTTGGTCGCGTGAATAAACTGGTCTCGTGCATATTCGAAAAGCTTTTATTCGCTGCATCTGTTTTAGAAAAAAATTATTTATAATTTAGGATATATTTAATTTATATATATATATATATATATATAATATTTTTAATTCGGTTTTAACATAAATTTTTTTTATTAAGCGGTCTGATAGATATATTACATACTTTCTTTGTAAATTTTTTGAATTTTTGCAATATCTTCAAAATTGAAGAAAATATAGTATGTACACGAAAATGTGCTGTGACGTCATACCTTATATGCGAAATCTTTTGAAGCTGCCGTCATCAAAGAAACTTTAGCAAGTTATAACTTTCTCAAATTTAGTTTTTTTTTATTCAAAAAGTACTAAAAATTAGCTTAGATTCTCTACATTAATTATAGATACCACTTAATGAAAAAAAATGTTAAAACCGAATTATCGTAAATATAAAAAAAAAACATGTAAGAAAACTACGATAAAAATTTAGAAATTTATGAAATAAAATGCCGCTTAGATCTGAAAAAATTAAATAGCTTTTGTTTTAAGTTCTTATCTTTAGAAATTACATCAACGGACCAAAACCCATGGTCGAAATTAATAATGTCTCGATATTGTTCTGAAAAAAGTGCTGTGTGAATCCGACAAAGCAAGTTGGCTCACAGTTTTTCAATGTTCATATCGGAAAGACGTTATATATATTGCCAGTCAGGTCGATTTAATTTACTTTAATTGTTATTCTATATACTGGCGAAAGAAATTTGTCATTCTGTTTCTTATATTATTATTGTTTCTTTGGCATAATTTCTACAGTGCAGTGGATAAAACTTTGTAAATGCCATGAAAGAGTTATTAAAAGAACCTAATGTTACTGATGAAATGATTAAATTCGAAGAAGTACAACGCTTCGACATAAGCTATAAATAGGCTGTATTTTTGTCGGATTCGTATGAAAAGAAATTGATTGTTAATAGTGAAGATAGAAAGGCGTACGAGTGGACAAGAAAACAGTGAGTACGTCAAAGAATTCACTATTTAGGCATCCATTTGTAGTGTGTAAAATTTATATTCTAAATCGATCGAAGTGAGTAGAGATAACAATTGCAGAGCCGGTACAGATTTAAGAAAGGTACAAATCGCGTATCCAGTCTTGTGCGCATTTTACATTAGATTATTAGAATGTTGTGCCAAATCAGTTTTTCTTTCTTCGGTGTAAATGCAGATTATTTGTCGAAACAAATTTTGGTCAGTTAGAATTATTTGCAGGAGCAACTATTTTTACTTTGTTACCTCTATTCACTGTGATTGTGCAATTAATTTTTGTCGTACGACTGAAAATTTGCGGAATTTAAGATTGACACCAATTAACGGCGTAATTTAATTACAAACTTTTAATAATTCGTCAGTCATGCTCGAGCTTTTTGCCATAGCAAGCGAAAAACGGAAAGAATTCAACGTGGTCATTGTAATAAGAATCTCATTTGAAATCTCATTTTTGTTTCATGGAGCAAGTAACGGTGCCTCGCACGTTGGTTGCATGACTGTCTTTCTGAGCATTTAACTAATATGTTTACGAGATTCACATGTTTTTTACCTTTTTTTTTTTTAAAGAATTTACAAGCCTCTGCTTGTATTACGTTTGTATTCTTACATACTTGTGTCGCGGAATAAATTAAATTAGTGATGAATATCGCATACTTCCATTTTTTTTATAGTAAATTTATACTTTACTTCTTACCATTTTAAATACGAGGAAATAACTTGCAACGCGAAAACTCTACAAATTTTGTATACTAAAGTAAGTATACTTTGTTAGCGAGAGATAACGCATGGACAAGTGCATAAAGAAAGTTCCAGCGCACTCCGATTCATGCGCGCGTGAAACGTGTTTATATTAAGAAACCGGTCTTTTTCTTCTCGAAACTTTCATGGTAACATGAGAAAAGGGAGTCATTGCCGTAAAATTCATACACATAGGTACATATATTACATATTTCTTCTATAAATATGTTAACTTGTGTTACAATAATTAAGCTTTTTTTTATTGCGTAATGTACGTGCGTGTATATACATACATATATACATATATATTTATCATATGTATGTATGGCATTGTATTTATGTAATTGGTGCATATTTGAGCGGGCGAATTATAAACGACGATTTGTTATTACTTGAATTAGCGCAAATACAATGCATTTTATTATGACATTTAATACTCATAACTCTTTGTCTTTATATCGTTTAAAATATTAATTTATATAAAGACGACGGTCAGGAGAGACGTATATACATATATATTATAAATTAGAATCGCTCCCTTTTAAGCGATAAAATGCGCATTCTATCTCAAATATATTTTTCGTACCAAAGAAAGCTCTATAGATATGAATAAAATCGTTATTGCGCACGTAGAGGACTAGATAGCACACAACACAATCAATCGATTATCGATTATTATATAACGATTAGAAATAAATTTGTAATTGTTGGCCGCGTTTTTAAGAAATAATTTTCCGTCAACGGTAATGTATATCTGATTATTATTTATTGTCGAATTTACTTTTTGATACAATCAGCTTTTGTACTTTAGCGTGAGAAGTAATCTCGTTTAAGAGATTAATTATTAACTCTTCTCTTATGAGCGCCAAAATAAAACAAGTATATTTTATTAAAATATATTTTATTGGATATATTATATTGCGAAATACTTTTTATCGTATATCATTTATATAAATGAATGAGCGTCTTTATATCTTTGATTCTCTTGTTGCCACGACACGTGCGATCATTTATTTCCGACAGTTTGATAGTTATCAAAATTATCAAGTAATTTTATCAAGACTTACCGAGAGTACCGTTTTTTACTCTTTCGTATTCGCGTGTCAGTAATTTCGGCAACGAAAGGATCGAGATTGAAACGCAAGAGAGTTTGAAAATATTGTTCGTGTAGAATAAATTTTTACGTCGGTAAAAAGTAGGCGTACATTATGTTATTAGGAATATCGTTTGAATTCGCGATACTTTCAACGTGTAAATATCCGATGCTTTCAGTGTTGATTCTAAATTCTAAATTATCAGGACGACGCACGGTCCACCGGCGCTCATATATACATATATGTTTTTTTTTTCGTCCCGTTCTTAGGTTGTACTTGAGAAATTTACCATCGAGGGGCGAAGGTCGGCTCTCGGAGAGTAAAGTTTTCAAACGGGATATCTCCATCGAGACTCTCTCGAAAGATAAAACTCTTGAACGAACGGTCGTTGAAAGTCGCTCTTTCAATTCTATGCTAGACTAGATATCACCACCGTCGAGAGTCTCGCCCTCGGAGGATAAAACTCTCAAACGTACGCCCCGGCTTCGACTTTCTGTCTGTCGCGTTTGTTGTACACTGTAACACTGCCAATATAATATTCCTCTACTTCATTGATCTTTTACATACAATATGCTTCGTCTTCGACCCCGAGACAACGGCCGGTCTCCACCACCGCGCCGATCGATTTCTGCGACTGATAACACGTGCGAACCATCGATATTCCGCAATCTCTTCTTATCTCTCTCTCTCCCTCTCCCTCTCTTTCCGACGAAGATCACGCATACTTGTATTGTTCGGGATCGCGACAGGACTAGCGTTATTCGTCGCTCTTAAGAGGCTTTCTTAGAAAGGCTTAAATAATATATAAAAATAGAATAGTATAATACGTCGCACATATTCACTCTTCTTGCCTTTATTTATCTGGCACAAAAGATTAAAGGACAAAATAGGAATCTTCTATCGTTATTTTTTGCAAAGAATCTTCCAAATTCAATGAAAAATCTGTCATATATGTATTAGTACATATAATTGAATTAATTTTATATATAATATAGTATATATAATTATATATATTATATAATAAATATTTTATATAATAATATACATAATATATATACACAGTAAAAAATTTTGTGTATTTTTGTTAAAAATGAACCTTGTTAAAAATGTAACATACTTATGTGTTAATTTAACTAATTTTGATTATATTATGTAATTTTTTTGTGTTAAATTCATATTTAAGTAAATCAAATGTTAAAATAACACATTTTATATTTAATCGTAAGATTAACATAAAAATGTAGTTTTGTTAAAAAAAAAATCCTTTTCATTTATATTTAACATTATACAGATGTCTATTGTACATACAAAAATGTTAAATTAACATGTTTTTCATTTATCTTTAACATTACATAGATGTTTGTTGTACATAAAATTTTCGTTCACATATATCATCAAACTTTTCTTTATTTTGTGTTAAATTATGGACATAATAATTGTGTCATAATTTGACATATTCACATTATATTGTTATGTTAAATTAACACAAAAATTTGAGTGGACCGTTTGGAACATGTGAAATGTGTTGAATTTAACACATCTTTTTTCTGTAAATGTATATGTATATGTACAGAATGAGGAACGATCTTTCGGTCAGATAAGTCAAGGCGTATTGTGTATAAATTCCAACACACATTTTTTTCAAATAAGTCATATTCGAAAGCAGAATAAGTAGAATAAAGTAATTAACTGTATAATAGAGACTATTAGAACTAAATCGATAAAATGCTATTAGAAGGAAATTTGTAATTACGTGAATCGATTCAGTCGCGTACTAATTGTCCCTTAATTCCCGCGTAAGACGTTTCGCGTAGGACCGACGAACATTGCAAGTACTCCCATCGCGATCCCACAGAGTCTCTTCGATTTTCTTCTTTCGAAAGAGGAAAAGGAGCAAGAAAGGATAGATCTCTTCTTCCCCGCGAAGACTCCAAGAACATTTGCGATCTTTTCGAGAGGCGAGATCTTCTCGAGATCTTTTAATCGTAAAATGTAGATCATAAAGTTGGAGGGCGTACGACGATGTAAAATATATATCCATTTCTACGGATACTCGAGTCACCGATCTTAGCCGTTAAGGATTCTTAAGCGCCGCCGGTATGTGAAACTCGGACGATGCTTATCACGAGCGCACCGAACGGGAAGATATCGCGATGCGTCAGGACACGACTAAAGTTCGAATTTACAGAATAAGAGAGAGACTGTTCTTGCATATATATATATATATATATATATATATATATATATATATATATACATACATACACACGTATACATATACGCAGACACCCAGAACCGGGAACACAGACGAGCGTATAATAAGAATACTTAATAATATCTAACTGAATAAGTATACATGTGATTGTGTATATTATACATAGCTCGCGACGATTTTTCTAGGAACACAATCGAAGATATTTATTTTTATTCGAGCGTAAGCGTAAGGCACACAAACTATTTGATAAAAATCTGCAGGTCGATGGAACGATTTAAATCTCTTCGACGCGAGTCTCGCAAGGATCTTTGAGAAACGAATAAAATGGAAACGTGATGATAAACGCGCGTTCAATGTAACGCGTATGTATTATACACTGTAAAGTCTGAGAAATATTTGTACACGCGATATTAGCGTCGCCTTCTTACTTTGCATCGACATCGTCGTTAGAGAGAGAGCGAGGTGTGTATCAAGTGTCAAAGCGATTTTGAATTATCCTCACGGAAATTTATCGCCGCCCGTTACGTTCTTCTTCCATCTCCCAATACTATGTGTACATCGTACTACAACGTTTCTCGCCGAGAAAGATTAAAGTCCCAAGCTTTTGTAACACTCCCATGTGGACCCTTGACAGTCTTTCGCGTGCTACAGCCGCTCGAGCTTAATAACGATCGTTTTCATCCTATACATATAAGCTCATTACTTGTGTATATAACGTCATACGGAGGAACATTATCTTATTTCAAGCGATGGAAAAGAAAGCAACGAAGAAAGGCTTCCGAAACGATTGTATCTCAAAGATGTTGATCTGTTCGTTTTCGAAACGCGCGCAAAAAGTCGAAGATAATCTTTGATTTTTTTTTAGTCGAGTTATTCTACGTTTTAATATTGAATCGTTTTAAGGGGAGAAAGTGGCTCGCTTGCCTCACCACATTTTGCCTATTCAGCTTACTTTTTTCAACGTAAGGTATTTTTAGTCTCAAGAATTAGACTTTCCCGGCCGAGCTTGGCGTGCCGTGTGCTGAACTTTTGGACTATTTTTAGATTTTATACGTGTGAGTGACATCTCTCTCTTTTCGCATTGAAAACCCTTAAAAAGAGGCTTTTAACTCTTGTTTCTTCATTTTCTTTAAAATGGGAGCGTAGCGTGCCGAGTGGTAAAGAACCATCAAAATTTCTCAATTGATAAAAACGTATCGCGAACGTAGAAATCTTTGGATTCATTTCATACGAATAATTCACATACGACACTTATACGATCTGTCAAACATAACTTGAAAAATCTCAGTTAAAAGCTTTTCAATTTTTGTTACGGATTTGATGAATTAGAACATTGATTAAATTGAACGAAATTTTATATCGCCGACGAAACCAGAAATTCCGTATGATTTTAACATCGCGCACACCTGTTAACTTGTCAGCTATTAATTTGTTACGTTATATTGTACATGAAAATATAATAATTTACTTATTTTGAATTATATAAAATAAAATTTGTCACATCTGATTGTAGAAGACGAAACTTCTTAAAAATATATATCGCAGCAGAAATTGTACGTCTCAGTTGAAGCTTGAATTAGTTCAACACATTTAAGCACGTGTGCGTGCGCCATGCTGTCGATATTTACAATAGAATCCAGTACGCAAACCCTGTACCGTTGGAAGTTAAGCCGAGAAAGTAATTGCGAGAACGAGAATTGTGGATATATTTTTAGATTGTCGCGCAAATGCATCGAATAAGACGAGAAGAAGCGTGAACGATTGCAGCTCCGTGCACGCGCATACCTTATCATCCAATCACATATTCATCAGCTTTATCTAGTCTACAAAGAAATGAGCGTGACCGCGTGCGAATGGATGGTTGTAATATCGGCGAGAGTAAAAGATTCTTGCTCTCCGAGAGACACATTTTTTTGCAACAAAATTCTCGAGTGTTCAGTCTATTGTAAGTAAAAGAAATTATTTAATTGCTCTTGAATCGTGCAATCAGATACCGACTGCGTCTTTCAGTCTTTTTCCTACACTTTTCCTATATTTGCAAGGATAACTTTTTATAATTAACGATTCACAAATGAGAGATGTAAAAAGAATTCCCTAACTTGGGAATGTGCAGGATTGGTGCAGGATTTATGCAGAATTATTTGTGGAATTTTTAATGATTTCATGTATCTGTAATAGTAACTTTATTTTTTTGTTATATTTTTTACATACCACGATGTGTATCACGATGTATAATCGAGGTTCGTACTCCTAAGCAAAGATTAAATTTAATTTATCGCACCATCGATTCGCTCGCGAATGGTAATGACGTTTGAAAATCGATCGCGTGATGAAGTAAACAGCTACGCGTTTAAGGAAAAGAGTCATGTTAGTCAGGAGAAGAATAACTTGGATTGTCAAAAGGTCTGGCGAATGACACATTTTTCCTGGAGAACTTATCTTATATAAAGAACATGAGAATTATCTTGAAGAAGAGAATCGAAAGCGAGGATGAGGAGAGAATGAGAAAGGGAGAGAATGCGCGTGCGTATATGTGCATATGTGCGTATGTAAGTGTGTGAGATCGTGTATAGGTGACTTGAAATTATGCCCGTATTTTTGTGCTAGAAGTTAGAATGCGTAGAAAATTATTGCGAACGTCGTGCGAGCTTGTGCAGACGAATGGTACATATTGTATTATATCAAATAAAACAGATATTGTTTAAATAAAATTGATATACATAAACTTAATCGTGCATGTGTGCCCGTGTATTTATTTATTCCTTGTCAAACACGTGTGTTATTTTCCCCGAAAATTAAATTAATGCAAGTGCGATCATGATGTAAGAAGACAGGTGTAGCAAGTCCAATTAAGGATGCGCAGTAGTTTAGCATTTTTTTTAACCAATCAGAAACTGGTCCGAGATGCGAAAAGGAACATGGCTACTTCCATGGTAGAAGACAGATATTATTTCGTTGCACACATTATAAAAATGAATGTATGTATGTTTGTCCGCTATGCAAATCTACAGGTTTCAAATTTGGAACCGGTTTCCCAAAAAATCGGTAATGATGCGGTTCTAAAAATACGTCTACGGTCTAAGTTAGAGTATCATGAGATCGAGTCAGATGCTCTCGAGCCATAGGGGGTCCCTATATAATATTCTAAAGAATTTGAGTTGTACATACATCGAGTCGAATTTTCCATGGGTTGAACCGCCGCGCAGTTCGTTCGCATCAGATATCAAATCGTCAAAGTTAAGTCGCGAGCTCAAGTAACGACAAGTCGTGGTCGCAATTACGGTCCTTTGTTACAAATAACACGTGTGTTTTGCGAAATGTATGCGATCGGAAATCATATTGTGCTGAATACTAAATTCTATATCATTTTCTCCCGCCATCTTTTGACGATCCGTTAGCTGCCTCTATTCGACATTTAATCTCGCTTGACTCGCGTCGTACGCGTCGCGCGGTAAATCGGAGTGAAGTTGCCGACGTCGCTTTCGGTTCGGAGTTTTCAATCGCCAACGGAACGCCGCCGGGACGGGACGGAGCAGCGAGCGATTTCGACTCGCGACACGTTTAATTGAGAAATACGATCGCAATTAGCCTTAGATTTCGGTAATTAGCGTGCGAGTGTTCTTGCGAGTATGAGTGCAGCTGTAGAAAAACGGAGAATTCTCGAGAGGAGGAGCCGACCTAGGAGACGTCGAGCGACGGCGGAGCAACCGTGGGGTGAGTAACCTATTTACTTGTTATTTATGACTGTCGCGGTGTCGCTCGTGACGCTCGCGTCGGCGTCGCTCGTTCCAGCACCGATAGTTTTATGCCGGGTACTCACTAGGACCGTGCAACGCAATAATAACGGTTGCTGCAATTTTGACACAATGTGTTCGTTCCGGAATAAGGCCGGTATTCATAAGCAGATCTTATTTCAAGATCGTCTTAAGTAATATATCTTAAGATGCTAATACGGCTCTGTAATTGGTTCATAACATCTTAAAATCGTACTTAAGACGATCTTAAATATAAGATTCGACTATGAATTTCGGCCTAAGACGTGTACTCACAAATAGTTGCAGCAACCGCCCTGGCGAAAATAAGAAGTTTATAAGCGTTTGAAAAGCGGAAATTGCAACGTTTGAGCGTTTGAAAGACGTTTTCAAACGCTCAAGCGTTGCAATTTCTGCTTTTCAAACGCTTTATTTTCGCCAGGGCGTTGCGTTGCACGTTGCACGGTCCTAGTGAGTATAATGCATAATGCGATATATAAGAAATATATCTTTTATTTTGATATTAATGTTAACGTTTGATGGTTATTGAACATTATTAATATTATTATTTAATATTAATATTTATTGAATTTTGTAAAAAAGATTTTTCTTATAGAAAAGCGTTATTTGTGAAATTATATAATTGTTTTATGTTTTATCGAATATCTATTTAAATATATTGTATAATATCTATATTTGTATAAACTTTTTTATTTAATTATATACACACATATATAATAAAACGTAAATAAAACAAGATATAATTTTATTAAATATATCTGTTTAAATATCTCTGTCAATATAAGTTTTCATATTAAAGTAGATATTTAATAAAATATTAATGAAATAAAATTACTTAATTGAATATCTACTTGTTATTTCATTGAATAGCTAGTATAGCTATACTATCTAAATATATGGCGATAGTGGTGCAGAGATGTTTCTAATCTTCTAATAAGCCTGGATTTAAACCCAATTGAAAATCGTCGGCTTTTATTCGATCGCCACCTCTCGGGACGGGTCTAGTAACGAGTATACACCGACATACAGTATCTTACCACGAGCTGATGGATTTCACCCCCTTTATTTGAGATCCGTGAAATCTATCAAATTCTCAGTGGATAAAACAATTTGAAGATCTGCCTGCTTATGAGTGCGTCTCACGAGTGCGAGTACAATTTCTCGAAACAATGGGCAAATTCATAAGCTTGATATGATACTTTTTTATTGTCTATAATTTGCATTTATTATCATATCTTTTCTCTACTTGTGCTGATCTTAGTAGTAATTTGTCATTTTCAGCAGTGAACATTTCAGGCTGTTGCTCGACCCCTGAGGCAAATTTTCTTTTTTCTCACATTAATGTCCGATCGCTTGTACCTTATTTCACGTTGATTAAGGACCTCGTGATCTATCATCGGTTAAACATTCTTGCTGTCAGAGAGACATGGTTGAGCGATATTGTTGACTTTAAATTAATCGCCATCAATAATTACACACTACTTCGCTCTGACCGCACCTCTAGCACGCGCGCGCGGAGGTGGCGTCGCCTTGCACATCATATAACGGCTCGCTTCTGTTATCATCTACATAAGATCGACCTCGGTTTATACGTTCCCCGATAACCAAGCGTGTTGATATTTTCGCTGTCTCTGCGCTTTGAGCTTTTTGCTCGTTTGCGACTTCTCTATTTTTTTCGTCACATTTTTACTACCTCTCAAAAACTCAATGTCTCTTAGTCACTATAGTTATCTTTCGCCACGAGCACACCCCTCTATTTGACGTCGGTGAAATCCATCAGATTCTCAATGGATATAAGAGAATTTGAAGATCCGCCTGCTTATGATCGACCCACGAGTGCGAGTACGATTGTTCAAGACAATGGACAAATTTATTTTGTCCAATAAACCTTTACGACTATGCTGACATTGTACACGTTCCAGTACTTAGCCAACAATTGTTGAATCGTATCCAGCATATCCAAAATTCGTGTCTCCATTTCTCCTACTGTATCTGTAAATATGACCACACATCTCCTTTGTTATTATACCTAATCTGTGGATAGCTTAGAACACTTTCACGTTTTGTCTGAAAGGCTCCACCTGTGCTGTCTTGTGTGTTCTCTCTTCTCCGTCGTAATGCTCCTATTACATTTCACAATTCCGAGTTCCATTCTTCTAATACTTTCTTTTGATATCACACTACTAAGTTTCGTGCTGCTTTTTCCTACATTGTAATTAAATATTACAATAATTGTCTTCTTCCATATAATCTTCCTCCACTCTATTTTCATTTTGCACTGCTGCGGCTCATCGCCAGCTTTATATCTCACCTGGCTAGTCTCGGATTCGTTATACTTTAATTAAATAAGATATTACGGATGATTCGTGTGTGTGTGTGTGTGTGTGTGTGTGCGCGCGCGCGATTATGTGATTGGGCGTTGTCGTTTCGTACGTTTATAGTACGTTTATAATGCACTAACTTTTTCATTATCTGTTACTGGCAGGTTTCATAGCAATATTGTATGGTGCCTTATCTTGCATGTATACTTTTTTGACTCTTTATCTATCTTGATCTTCTTATAGTTTTCAGAAATGTTATACATTGCAATAAAAATATTATTATTATTAAATATGTGGATATAAACATATTAATACGTTTAAATTGGCATTTAATAAAAAATTATTTTATTAAACGTGTGAATATAAATATATGTTTATATTAAAGTAGATATTTAATAAAACAAATTATATAATTTCAAGATTTTTCCTCAAGTAGAAACTGTAAATAGTAAATTGAATGCGCGCAAGAACTATTTTTCCGATATATTAATTAACCGATATATAACTTGGATAACTTATTCTAACTAGTATGTATTTTACAGATCAACATTACAACGTTTCATATATTACTCCGCTGCTGCGCATTGTATCGGTGAGTGCTGAATTATTTTTTAATGTGAGGTAATGGATCTGTGAGGAAGGAAATAGTAGGGATAAATGTAACATCCGCGTCTCCATAGATCCATTGCCTTAAAATGGATAGGCTATAGATTAAACTAGTACTTGTGCAATTATTGGTTGATGTAATTATGGATGCCAGACGCTTAAAGCGCGCATAAAATAAGGTATAAGCAAAAACATAACACAGAAGGAGTTTCCTGTTAAATATTTTGCACTTGGATCGAGCTCGGTAAAAAATAATGACAGAAAGATTAATAATGCTAGGAAAATTTTCGCGAAAGAAAAATTATCTTTTAAACACACTCTAAATAAGATTTATAATAAATCCAGAGAATACCATGAAAGAGTACGATATATTAATGATATTATTTGAGCAATTTTATGTATATTATAATTCGTTAACTTTTTAAGTTGACTTGTTTGTATAAAAATAATGAAGAATAAAGCCGAAAAGACAGAAAGAAGCATCATAAGGTTAATTTTATTCTCTTCATGGAATTCATATCTTACGGATGATATGAAGATCAGAAGAAAATGTTTTTGTTGTGTATGTACATTTACGTGAAATAAATGTAAATTGAGAGATATGAAGGAAATACGACAGGGAACGAATGTTAATATTTAGATATATTTCTTATTTTCCTCTCTTTTTCCAAATATCTTTTAGAAATAGCAATATTATGTAGCAATCAAAGTCTGCGTTTGGCTTTTCTATTTCCTTCAAAAATCAAACATAGTATAAACTGTTGCAATATTCAGACTTTTTTTTAAACATTTTTTTTAACATTCGTACTTTTAACATGAATATGTAACAAGCATAAGGGCGGCAGTGTGGCCTAGTGGTAGAGCGCCAGACTCGTAATCTGAGGAACCAGGTTCGAGTCCACTAGAGCTATGAAGCATTGAATGTTTTTCCGATAGCTGCGTCCCTCCGTGCAAGATAGGCTCTTGTGCGGAGAAAACTGGGCTCCGTCTTTCGGAAAGAGACGTTAAACCGTTGGTCCAAAGGGTTAAAGTGAGAGGAGAAGGGTAATGTTGGTAGTGGATTGCGAACCCTGCGGGGATATGCAATAAATTACGAATTTTATGAATTACGAATGTAACAAGCATAAATAAAAAAATAAACGGAAAATATTTTTCAGTCACAATATTAATCGCAATATTTTGCAGTTACATGATTTATACATATGTAACAAGAGAAATGCGCTAATGATTATTATATTTGTATTTATTCTCGTAATGTAATTTTGTACTAATTTTTTATAGCCTGTCCATATTTATTGATAATTTCATATTTACTTGAAACAAATTAAAATGAGAAATTATTTTAATGTGAGATCTATAGTAAAACGACAAAACAGGATTTTTTTTACACATAATAGATACGCATAATTAAGTTATTTCAGAATTTCACAATAAGATACTTAATTCGACAAAGCATAAGAATTATAAAACTTTAATCCTTTTAAATTTAATTTCATACATATAAAACATATGTAATTTGCATGAGTTAGAGAGATTTTAAATAAGCCAATATTCTCAACTTTGTTGTTTTATCTTGAAAATACAGAGGGATGCAAGTGCGTCCCTCTGTACTTGTATCATTTTCACATAGTAGTTAAGCTTTCGAGACAGCAAGATCTTGTTCTGTATAGTCTTGTTTACCGGGATTAGCCACAGAATACTTTGTCGCTGATGGCTACTGAATTTACCTCCCTTGCGAAGAGCAAACTGCTTAAGAGCAGGACTTCCCGAGACATTTGTTTGTCGAGTAAATACGAGCCGCTAGCTGTTGGGTTATCGAAGGACCGAAACGTAATCCTCCGTGCTTGATAATCGCAGACGTATCCTCACATGATATCGCATGCCGTGCCCCCCTTTGCGAAACGCATTACACGATTTTGTCTAATTGTCAGTATAAATACACCATTTTTCGACGACCTCTCGACCGTTACGTTATCGATTAGATTGCGGATAAACGCATCATTAAAATCGTAGAAGCTCTAATGGAGGTAATTCGAGTCAAGATAAAAGACATCGGGATATTAACAAAACATACGATAATATTAGACTTACAATAAGAGCAGAATGTTTGATACACTGTTAAATTCGTAATGTCAAATTTTACTCAATTTGAGTTATTTTTAATCATCCCTATGTGTATAAAATATAGTCAGATCAACAAAATAAGATCACAAAATAATTATACCAAAAAAATAAATATAAAAACCTATATAATAGGTACATTATTTATATTATTATACAATTTAATAATATAATTTTAGATGGAATAAGAAAAGTTGTCTTTCACAAACTGAAATAATAGATTTCTTTGTGATTGAAACAAATAGAAATAGAAGAATAAAAAATTGAAACATAATTTTATTTTTAATAAATCTAGTGCATTATTTTAATAGTTTATTATTTTCTTAATGTTTCAATATAATGTTTATGTATATTTTAGTGTTTTAAATTTTTAATAAAAACATTTTTAATTGAATAAATAAAACTATCACTCATAAATAGGTGAGATGGGACTCTTGTAGAAATTCACGTATTATATTCAGATATGTGAGTGACATATGCATGGTAATCAAAGTCGTAAAAGGCAGCCTGCAGCAGTCTTTGCCACGAGATACTAAGTTTTTAATGAATGATTATTGTAATGAGAATCTCTGTAAATAAGCGACAAAATTAATTACGGGAAAGCGAGCGATATTGAGCTGCGACGACGCGCAACATTTTAACGAAGCATTTTGACTTAAAGTCGCTCGCATCTGCCGGCTTCCAGAGCTTGACAAACGGATTCGTACAGCTAATTGCGCGATTTCATACAAATGTCTCCGTACATCCCTACGTAATGCCTTTCGTATTAAGTTCTGTCTTCTCATACGAACTTTACCATGCCTTACTTCGTTGTCCCGATTCTGACAAAGCGTATTACCGTAGAGTATTGCGTGCAAAACAATAATTTAACTAATTAAATAAAAATATTTTACATAGATCACTCACTGTGCAGTATACAGATCCTCTATTGCTGGCACGCAAATCCTTTTTGAATGCAGTAATTAAATTAATTACCGCATTTTTTTCTTTACGCGCGTGCGATTATTCCCCCCTGGTTCTTTCATATTACTATTAAAAAGATTTCTGACAGGTTTTATTATAGAAAAAGAGCTGTCTGGTTTAAATAAATACACAAAATTAAATACACGAAAACGAATTTATAAAGTATAATATCTACAAATATATAAGAACAAAGTTATTTTAATTAACGCGTGACAAATATATTATAGAAGGTATTGAATTATGGTTATCCATCAGTCATAAAATACATTTTTGTTTGATTGCGTTTAATTAGATTGAATAATCGATTTAAGCATTTAATGATCTAATAAGATTTTAATTGCCAAAGTTATTCAGTCGCATTCGCACTTCAAGAGCATATCGTCGTGGCCGACGACAGTCTAGTTATATAGTAATGTTGGATGACTTTAATATTTGCCAAGCCCGTTCGTCGGGCGCGATATTGCATACTACTACATGTTTACGTAATATGCTATCGTTTTCGTTGCAGCAAACAGATGAGTGCCATACGCGCGCGTAAATTTGCGAAATGTACCTCGCAGCACAACTTTGCTTCCTAGCACAGGTTGTTTAATTAGAAATGTTAATTAATAGAGCAGAGCAATAATGTTCACTTGCTGCTGATTGTGAACGTCTTTATGAACGCCTTTAGGAACGGCAACTGCTGAATATTTCCTACGTTTTAATTTTTATTTTTTATATTTTACCATTGTACCTTTTTTATACTGCAAATTAACTGACATACATGTGTTGCGTAAAAATACATATTTTTGTATTTTTAAAGAAGTAATGTGGAGAACAAATTCTTAACGTTTAATCATTTTTATATAGTTTTAAGATATTAAATAATTCTTTTTTGCACGTAAAAGTAACTTATCTCGACTAAATATATTTTATACTTTACATATAGGTACATGTAAGGAATGATAATATGTAAGAAAGTCATGCGACGCTTCTGTTAAAATCTTTTACAAATTTATAGATTCTTTGAAAGTTTCATTACAATAAAATAAGAATTATAATTTAAACAGTCCAGTTTAAGTTTCTTCGCAAAGAAACGAGCGGCTTATCTCGAGAGCGCTTGATGTAAGTACAATTTTTAAACATCATAAATTTCAATGAGACGCGGATTTCAAATGCTGCGGAACATCGATTTTAGCAACAGTTTTAAAACTAGATTTGCAGTACTTTTAAAATAGATGACACAGATGTAATATTAACTAGCTACATAATATATTACATTATGTAGCTAGTTAATATTACCGGCTTATAAGTAAAAATTATATGTATACTTTTAACTATATATCAATACAACGACAGATAATAATATATATGGCATCGCCTTGGCTGTTGTATCTTCTGGCATTGCTGCTACGCTGTTGGAGGGAGGCAAAACCGCTCACGCTGCTTTTAAGCTGCCCCTCAATCTCAACCATGCAGAAACACCCCTATGCAATATTTTAAAACAAAGCAACATGGCTCAAGTGTTGCAGGACTGTAAGCTTATTGTTTGGGATGAGAGCACCATGGCACATAAAGGAGATTTTGAGGCACTGAGCACAACTCTAAAAGATATTAGGGGCAACAATGGAGTGATGGGGGGAGTCACCGTGCTGCTGGCTGGAGACTTCCGACAGACTTTACCAGTAGTGCCAAGGGGAACTAGAGCTGACGAGGTTAAAGCATGTATCAAGACATCACATTTATGGCCCCTTATCTGGAAACTCTCTCTCAGAAAGAATATGAGGGTATACTTGAGAGGCGATGTCTCCGCGGGGCAATTCTCCAAACTCCTACTTAAAATAGGGGATGGAAAGTATCCCGAGTCTGAGGGAAAGGTGATTATTCCTGAAGGTCTAGGCTTAGTAGTGACAACCCTAGCTAACCTTATTGACAAGATATACCCTGATATCGCCGATATCAAAGCAAAGATAAATCTATGGACTGGCTGTGCGAACGTGCCATTTTGACCCCTAAGAACGACAAAGCTGGCGTTATTAATGACACTCTACTTAACTCATTTGACGGGATAGAAATGAAATACAGGTCTGTAGACTCGGTAATACAAATAGATGACGCGGTCAACTACCCCGTAGAGTTCCTCAACACTCTGAATCCTCCTGGTTTACCAGCTCACAAGCTTCTACTTAAAGTGGGGGCTCCAGTGATGTTACTGCGAAACCTCAATCCGCCCAAACTTTGTAATGGAACCAGGCTACGAGTAAAGGCTCTCCATAGGAATGTCATCGAGGCCACAGTGTTCACCGGCTGTGCTCGGATATAGAGATATAGTGTTTATACCACGCATACCTCTCATACCATCAGAGTACCCTTTCGAGTTTAAGAGGCTGCAATTTCCTGTCAAAGTCTGTTTTGCGATGACCATCAATAAGTCCCAGGGGCAATCGCTGAAAGTAGCAGGGATTGATTTAAGTGAGCATTGTTTCTCACATGGGCAGTTTTACGTGGCCTGCTCAAGGGTAAGCTCACCTAGCAGTCTGGTAATCCTAGCACCTGAGAGGAGAACTACCAATGTGGTCTATAAAGAGGTCCTTAAGTAGGAAAAAAAAGGTCATACTGGTGTTAAATGAAAATATACGCTATTACTTATTTGCATGTCTTAATACATATGTCCTCCGGGGCGATGTTCTTCAACTAAAAAAAAGGATAAATTTCGATCGTGTTTGAACAAGGCATCGTTGTCTGAACAAGACATCGTGTTTAAACAAGGCATTGTGTCTGAACAAGGCATCGTTTATGAACAAGGCATCAAATTTGTCACAAAAACGAGTGTGTAAACAAATGTCTGCGCAAAATATCGTGTCTGAACAAGACATGGTGTCTGAACAAGACATCGTGTCTGAACAAGACATCGTGTTTGAACAAGACATCGTGTCTGAACAAGACATCGAGTCTGAACAAGACATCGTGTCTGAACAAGACATCGTGTCTGAACAAGACATCGTGTCTGAACAAGACAACGAGTCTGAACAAGGCATCGTGTATGACCAAGGCATCATATTTGTCACAAAGACGAGTATAGTTTTTTGCTACCGATTTTATGGAAACCGGTTTTTTTAATTTTTCCAATTTTTTTGGAAATAATTGACCGAATCGCAAAAAATTGTATATGAAGTAGGGGTAGAATTTTCCAGGGATTGCATTAAGTGTATAATTTTTCTTTATTCTATTATAAATCCTTTATATATATATATAGATATAGTTTTACAATAAAATAAAGAAAAACAGAAATGCATTCTGCGATTTGCGCAGTAATTGCAGCTAAAATGCATTCTGCGCAACGCGCAGTGATTACTATCAAAATGTATTCTGCGCTATGCGAGAAAATAATATGAAAAGTAGTATAATAGGGCTTAAGGCGAAGGTCTACTATAAAAAACCTAACGCGCCAATAGGTGGAACCTCAAGGGTGGTGTGGAAGTCCATCATTTTAATATCTTAATTTTTTTATATAAATAAAAGTGATTAAAAATTACAAATACAGAATGTAAAAGTGATTTGAGTGATAATTGATAAAGGAATTTACAAAAAAAAAGCTTTAGAGTTTTATAGCTTTTAAGCTATCTATATATATAAAGGATTAAGAGAGAGACTATTTGCGTGTCTTACTACACATGTCCTCCGGGGCGAAGCCCGGGTAACCAGCTAGTAATATATACGCATGTCTCTAAGAGTAGTATGAATAATGTTTGGCAGAAAAAATACTTCTGTATTTAAATCTGCGGCTTTTCCATACCATGCAGAGACGATAAGAATACGAGCAAAAAATTCCAAATTTTGATCTTGCGCACGTGCGATAGATGTATAAATCGAACTTTCTACGAGAAATTTACTTTTATGTTCTTGTGAGGAACTTGCTTTCGCTCGCGGCCAGCACAAAGAAAAATGAGAGCCGTCAATCGTTTACTAACGTACCGGAGGAAAAAAGGAAAATCGTTGTGCCGGTATGGTTCTATTAGTCGGCGTGGATCGGTTACTTTCAAGTACAAAACAGATTATTTATCATTCTAAAGCGGTATTGAAGTTATTAAATGTTAAAAAGTTTCCTCTACATTATTCTTTCAAAAATAGATACTCTTACGTATCCAGTGAATAGCATAATTTATCTGCATTGCAATGTCAGAGGTAGATATTTTATCTATTACATGTTATAAGAGAGCTGCTACAGAATAACGTATATGACTTCTACAATTAAAATCTTTTAACTGCGTTCCGTAGGTGGTTTATTTAATAGACGTTCTCTCGTCCTTATACTAGAGAAAATCGATTTTCTTAGGATTTTCTTGAAACTGTGAATATACGTTAATTTAAGTGTGCTTTATGGGTGGTATAAATTTCAGTACCTCTTCCGGTATAAAAAATATTAACATAATATATAAAAATTACATATAATTTGTAAAACTTCTTTTGTTAATGACTTTTTAATAAAAAACGAGCGACGCTTCAAATTTTCTGATAATTACTCAGGTCCTTGACAATATATGTCAAAGTCAAGGTCACTGAGGCTGGATCCGTTATTGTGCACTTTTACCCTGTAGCCCTTATAATTACCCTTATAATTACCGGCGTAAAATATCGTATAAACGTTAGTTAAATCCGGTTTTATAACACCATCAGTTAATTGTTGCTAAAAATTTATAAAAATTATTGCAATAAGAGAATTTTATTTTACTACCAATTAAGTAAATTAGAATTGTACACTATTTACAGTTTCTACCATATACTTATGTTGCTAAAATCGTAATTCAGGGTCTATAAAAATTTTCCAATAAGAAGCATTAGAGCATAACATTCATTACGGAAAATTCCAGCAATTTAAAACGGAAAAGAAAATTAACGGTTAAATTAGACAGTACAGTAACGATTTACTTAACCAGATCAAAATACTGCACAATTTTTTAAATGTAATATTTGTATATTGTATAATGTGATTTATATAATTTTGATTATATTCAACATTATATATTATACAGAATAATGAATTTTCTTTCGCCAGTATGTAGAATAACAATTAAAGTAATTTAAATCGATCGTTACTACGTTCACGCGAGCGTTACTTCTTTAGTAATTTACGATAATTCCTTCGCGTAAACGGCATTTTGTAGTAACTTACGATAATTTAATCCGCGTAAACGAGTGATATATCGTAAGTTACTACAGAAGTAACACTCGCGTAAACGTAGTACGTGACTGGCAATATATAACGTCTTTTTGATGTGAACATTAAAATATTATATATATGATTATATGTATATTATGTCATTTATACTGTACATTCTTCAATTAAATATATAAAAAAATAAAATTCATCGTTTCTCCATAAAACAAAAAATATTCTTTTAAAATAAAATAAAAATTAAAAAAGTAGGTACTACTTTAAAAATTCTTATAAATGTATGTACATTTTGATGAAAAAAATGATTAAACTCCGTCCAACAAGAGATTAAGAGTGGCTCTGCGCATAGGTGGGCAAAGTCTCTACAGCGTGGCGTACCGTATACGTAAATAGATGTTCTGTAGGCGGAGACCTGTGCGAGACGGACGAGTTTTCGTCCGATTTACTCTCAGTCTCTTGTTGGACGGAGTATAAAAATTTTAATTGCTTCTTATAACAATTAAATTTTGCAATTTTTGTAACTTAAATTATTTTATAAAAAAGATTGTCTTCTTAGCTAATGCTTTTTTGAAGATTTCTCTACAACAAATATAACAGAAATATTAATTTTTAAAGTTAACAATTTTTTTATTTTTTATGAAAATTGTATTATTAATAACTTTTGTATTACTTATAACTTTTATATTATTTATAACTTTTGTAAAAAAAATATTTTGAACGAACAAAAAAGTTCCTATCTCCTTATTTTATGCATATATTTCATGTAAAAAAAATTTCGACCAATTTAAAAATACGATGTTATTTTTCGTCCGATTTGACGTAGAATTGTCCATATGCATTAAATGTCAAAGTATACCGGATGTTAAGAATCTTTAATGAATAAATACATTATACTAACAATGCATTGACGATATAATGTGAATTACAAATTATTGCACTTTTGCACATCATGAAAATTTATTAATAGATGAAATAAAAATTAATGTATTTGTTCTTTTACAAAAAACTAATTATAAATCAATGTTCAGGCAAATATGTGTCGGAATAGTATTCTTTCTTGGAAAAAAAAAAAAAAGTAAATTTTGCATATAAGAAAAGAAATTGTTATGTAAGACGTGTAGTTTTTAAACATCATTATGGATAATTAAAGTTCTTGCATTTATTCAAATATATAAATTAGAGAATATTCTTACAAATATAATTTTATATATCTATGCTAATTTTATATATACTAGACATCACAGACGCGCTCTTTGCGCGTATTATTTAGTTTTAACATTATGCTATTACTATTACACTATTACTATTACACTATTAACTCCTTGATACACACAACTGTCAAAATATATGATATGACAACTACAAATAAAGTAAGCGCAGCGAGAGAACCAAAATCGGCATCGTAAAAAAGCGACAATAATAAACTTTGATAGATTCGAGTATCGACTTTACATGCCTTTTTTAGATATGATGTGATGAATGATGTAAAATAAACGTTAACCATACATCATATTTAAAAAAATTCTGTGATAAACTTTTAAAACTTATTGAAGTTTATTAAAATTTTATTGTATTAATTTTAAAGTTTTACAAATTTTTAAACGTAGATATATATTTTTCTAAAATTTAATTTAAATATTTTTAAAAGCATTAGTCTGCTATAAATTATTCATTGTCACGTTGGAAAAGATTTTGTCGGAATCTTTTGTATACAGGTTGTCTCATTTTCAAGGTATAAAAATACAAATTTTAATAAAAATAAGCCGAGTAAAGCCGAACAAACAAGCACCAAAAGAGTAAATAATAGAGGAAAAGGTGTGAAAATTAGATTATCAGATGTGCGAATAAAAATGAATTTGCAAATATTGTAATAGACGGTAAAGGAGATCTTTTGTTGCGAACGGGAGAAAAAGAAGAGAAAGAGATTAGATTAACAGAAGTAATAGCAACAGGAGATGTATCAGAGAATCTACTGTCTTTGAGAAAATTAGCAGAGGCTGGTTTTAGTATTTATTTAGATGATAAATTGTTTAAGGTCTATAATAAACTGACAAATAAAATAGTTTTTGAAGGAATTTATGAGAAACCAAATTGGATTATACATATTGAAGTCAAAAATTACGATATAGAGGATAATGATAATGTAGAATGTGCTGTGTATAGATGTAGAGAGAGAGAGAGAGAGAGAGAGAGAGAGAGAGAGAGAGAGAGAGAGAGAGAGAGAGAGAGAGAGAGAGAGAGAGAGAGAGAGAGAGAGAGAGAGAGAGAGAGAGAGAGAGAGAGAGAGAGAGAGAGAGAGAGAGAGAGAGAGAGAGAGAGAGAGAGAGAGAGAGAGAGAGAGAGAGAGATAGAGAGAGAGAGAGAGAGAGAGAGAGAGAGAGAGAGAGAGAGAGAGAGAGAGAGAGAGAGAGAGAGAGAGAGAGAGAGAGAGAGAGAGAGAGAGAGAGAGAGAGAGAGAGAGAGAGAGAGAGAGAGAGAGAGAGAGAGAGAGAGAGAGAGAGAGAGAGAGAGAGAGAGAGAGAGGAGAGAGAGAGAGAGAGAGAGAGAGAGAGAGAGAGAGAGAGAGAGAGAGAGAGAGAGAGAGAGAGAGAGAGAGAGAGAGAGAGAGAGAGAGAGAGAGAGAGAGAGAGAGAGAGAGAGAGAGAGAGAGAGAGAGAGAGAGAGAGAGAGAGAGAGCAGAAATTGTTCCACATTGTGAGCTTCCTGAACAATCGCAAGCAAACATTCAGACCAATGAATTATCAATTTCGGAGGGAGAGTTAGATGAGAGGGATAATGTTGGCTCTGCGATTGGGAGGGAGAATGAAGGAGAACTCACAAATGTGAACGAAAACGAAAATATAGAATACAATAATACTGAACTCGAGCAAGTCATTAAGTTAGAGGATATACAGACAATAGAGAATATAGAAGAAATGTGTGAAATCATTATTTATTATTATTTATTATTATTTATTATTTATTATTATTTATTATTTATTATTATTATTTATTATCATTTATTATTATTATTATTTATTATTATTTATTATCATTTATTGCCAGATAAATTAGTAAAGCCCTGCAGCCGAAGGACCCCGGCCGCGGCAGGTGAAGGATAAAATAATCCTGTCTCAATTTTAACGTACATGCGTTAATAATTTCTAAAACAATTAAGAAGTCGATCTAGAAGCCAAAGAGTTATCTCGACAGCACATATGTGGCGCAAGTGGGGATCGCATTAGAAACTCAGTCAAATCCAGACCTGCGCCCCGTTCAATTTTATATAAATGCCATATTAGGCGCGGACATGGCCCTGATATGGCTCTTTCCAGTTTTTAGGATAAGGCTGTGGCGTGGCAAACTTGCATGGCGCTGGCAAGGCAATTTCTGCCAGGGTATGGAGGAAGTACGTTTATATGATAACGCTGATTGTTTCAGAACTAAGGAAACATTTTTACATATTTTATCACCAAATTCTTTACGATATAAACTACCGCGATTTGATTCTAACTTTACATCGTATATTTATACGTTTAAGAAGATGCACAGAATGTTGTCAATTAATTAAAAGTATGATAGAATAACCTCTAATAAAGAGGTAATGGCGAAGAGGAAGGAGACAGGAAGAAAAAAAAAGATATATATAGACGATAATCTAACGGTAAAAAAGAGACAAAAACAGTTATGGAGCATAGTGAAGGAGGAGAGGGAGAAAGAAAACAAAGCAACGGTAGGATACCAAAAAATATGGATAGACAATTGCGAAAAGAAATGGAATGAAAGCATCAAAATGCTAGAAGATGAAGGAGCTTAGGAAAAGAAGAGGTTGTATAGACAACATATACGCACTGAAAACAGCAGCAGAGAAAGTGTTAGCAAGGAGGAAGGAGAAATTGTATGTATTTTTTGCAGACGTAAAAGCAGCATTGATAAGGTGGATAGAGAGTTGTTATGGAAAGCATTGAAAGAATACGGAATTAATGAAGAATTAGTAGGTTAGAATAGAGAACATACATGTATAAGGAGACAACGAGCAGGGTGATTTCAGGAACAAAAACAAAGTAACAGAAAGATTCTGGACAGAGAGAAAACTAAGGCTGGTTCCTGACCCCTGTTTTTAATAATATTTTTAGCAGATGTAGAGGAGGCAGGATAAAAAATATACACACTGGCGTACGCAGACGATCGGCGCGCAGTGCTGGCGGTTATCAGAGGAGGATATGAAGAAGATGTTAAAAAGTCTGGAAAATATTTCGAAGGAAAGAGGCTAACCCTAAATACAGAAAAAAATAAAAATACTAGTTTCTTGCAAAAGGAAAGCAGAAATCAAGAAAGAAAATGGGAATGGAAAAACGAAGAATTAGAAGAGTTTAGAGAGTTCAAATATTTAGGCTTCACGTTTAAGAAGAATATAAGAACGATGAAAGAAGGTAAAGGAACAGCTGAGGAATGGATGGAAAAGTTATAAAGAAAGGCAGCGGAAAAAAGAAAAAAAAAAATAGAAAGGTCAACCTTTACAAAAGATTACAAAAGATGGAAGGCAGCAGGATAAGAGCAAAGTACTTAGAAAAGAAAGAAAAGGAAAACAATTAAAAAACTCTGGCCAGATTTAGGTGCGCAACGAATGGAGAGGAAACAGATACTGGGAGGAGGACAGTAAGAAAAAATGTTAGATTGTGCAGAGTCAAGGAGGAAAATTGGAACCACATTCTGTCTAAATGCATAGGAAGTAAGGCAACTGGTATATCGGAAGCAGTATAATAATGTCCAGAAGAAAGAAGACAGAGAATGGAATGGATGCTGGAAGTCAAAAGAAGCG